>JAHLJT010003656.1:90442565-90473497 GCA_031308135.1 Acheta domesticus
CACACACACACACACACCCACCATCCATCACACACACACACCCATCCATCCACACACACACACACACACAACCATCCATCACACACACACACCCATCCATCACACACACACACACACACCCATCCATCACACACACACCCATCCATCACACCACACACACACACACCCATCCATCACACACACACACACCATCCATCACACACACACCCATCCATCACACACACACACACCCATCCATCACACACACACACCCATCCATCACACACACACCCATCCATCACACACACACACACACACACCATCCATCACACACACACACCCATCCATCACACACACACACACACACCCATCCATCACACACACACCCATCCATCACACACACACACACACACACCCATCCATCACCACACACACACACCCATCCATCACACACACACCCATCCATCACACACACACACACCCATCCATCACACACACACACCCATCCATCACACACACACCCATCCATCACACACACACACACACCCATCCATCACACACACACACACACCCATCCATCACACACACACACACACCCATCCATCCACCACACACACACACACCCATCCATCACACACACACACACCCATCCATCACACACACACCACACCATCCATCACACACACACACACCCATCCATCACACACACACACACCCATCCATCACACACACACACCCATCCATCACACACACACACACACACACCCATCCATCACACACACACACACCACACACCCATCCATCACACACACAACCCATCCATCACACACACACCCATCCATCACACACACACCCATCCATCACACACACACACACCCCATCCATCACACACACACACACCCATCCATCACACACACACACCCATCCATCACACACACACACCAATCCATCACACACACACACCATCCATCACACCACACACACCCATCCATCACACACACACACACCCATCCATCCCACACACACACCCATCCATCCCACACACACACCCATCCATCCCACACACCACACACATTCTTACTGCTCGTTATTTTAGGATATGTCCCAATTTTCCAACCCAGTTTTCAACCATATTGATTCTTGTGGCTTTCATGTTTTCTGCATAACTTCATTCAATTGTAGATCTTCAAAATAATGACCTGCACTCTTTTCAAAATCAGAGTAATTCCCCACCATATACACAAAGAGATGGAAACGTTTTCGACATGCCGCGGCTTTCCACAAGTTCGGTTTTGCGCAGCGGCAGCTCGGCCACCGCTCGGGGCTCTGGATCGATGCGTCGCCGTTCGCAGAGCGAGGGCAAACACTCCTAGCGGCGCAGGGCGGCGCGGCGCGGCGCCATACAGAATTCCCTCCCACGCACCTGTTGCCCATGCGCGCACACACCTCGTCGACGTTGGCTCCCACATGACGGAAACTACGACTAAGCCGTCGAAAGAGGCTTTTCTACTTTTATTTATTCGTTTATTTATTTAGGTAGTTAGATACAATAAGGGAGTTGGGTGAGAGTGTCTAAGCTGAGCGGGCGTTTCGTGCTTTTGAGGAAGTGAACAACTGTGCTCCTTGGTCCCGTCAGTACACTGTCAGGAATTTCCGAGTACACTGCGATAAATGTGCCGAGTACACTGCGATAAATGTCCGAGTACATTGCGAGAAATGTCCGAGTACACTGCCAGAAATGTCCGCATTACTTTACTGTAAATTACATTAAAGAAATTATCATGTTCGTACAAAATTATCATGTACATTACGATGCAAGAGTCAAAGCCTTATGGTAATATGCGGAAGGAATGAACTGGTAGTTCTGAATACACGATACGAATGATGAGAGGTAGGGAAAACGGGAGAACCTCTGCATTAAATCTACACCGATTTTAACTTATGCATTAAATTTAACTGGTTGTCTTGGGAGCTCAGAAGTTAGAATGGTTAGTGGAAGTTAGTCCTGGAATAACTGTAACAAAAATCAGTTGGGTGATCGAATATAGTTCGAGACTTTTGGCAACGAATGTGAGATGGAAATCTCATAACGGCATTACACAAGTGCCATTTGCCCATCATTGGTAGAGAACTACTTGTGGACTGCACGTTTGACATGCACACATTCTGTCGCAGCCAAAGTGTTCAAGCACCTGCTACAGAGTAGTGCAAGAGCAATTGGGTGTAAACCAGGAGAACTGGGTTCGAATCTTGGTCGGGGTGACAATTCTTTGAACAAATTTAATTATTAAATTTTATGCACAAATATATTAAGATCATTTTAATGTACAAAGTTACATTAATTTTCATGTACAATAAATTAATCTACATTGGATTAAATGACATTTCTGACAGTGTAGTGCAGGTTGCAGCCAGAGGTGACGGTACACCTCCCCTACTGGAACGTGAGATCCAGCCGCTGATTTTAACGGTGGCTTGCGGGTATCCCATCAATAATTTCCTCCGCCCCATTCGGGATAAGCTTTAAGCTCTCGATAGGGTCTTCCATGTGAGTGGTACTTCAGGAGCATGCATAAGAGTGTGTAAGGGGAGACGACGCGACAAGAAATTCGAAGGAAGGATTGCGCGCGGTGGGTGGTCCTTTGATAGGGTACTGCTCCAGTATCGCCTGGT
The DNA here is from genome assembly GCA_031308135.1 of Acheta domesticus. NCBI lineage: Eukaryota > Metazoa > Arthropoda > Insecta > Orthoptera > Gryllidae > Acheta > Acheta domesticus. The sequence goes on from JAHLJT010003656.1 coordinate 90,445,218, forward strand.
GTTGATCGAGAGAAATCAGAAACTCTACCGGTCAGAACAACCGACTGACAGAATTCTTCACCCTACAGCTTCTAAATTAGTCGCAGTTGTAGAGCTTGCCTTATCCGCCCACTTTCGGGAGTCTGCGAAGCCGCCTCTTTCGGGACAAGTCCGGAATCCTTTGATCCCTAATAAAACCAAATTTTCTTTCGAATTGCCAGTCGTTTGCTCTTCTCATGATCACCACACAATATAAGAGAATTGCAGCGAGAATTACTCTTACAGCGTGTTACAGCGTGTCTCCTACAGCGTGTCGCAGACAAATGGATACATCACTACGTATTTTCCACCCTTCGAAAATCCACGCTCCTCAGCCAAGATCAAACACTCGCATTCGCGGTTCATAGGCCAGGAAGGCACTACCCCACCGAGGAGCGCACAGCCTTGATGGAACGCGTACTTTGGCTTACTTGCCCCGAACTTCTGCTCCCTTCACGGCAGCTCGCAAGGTTTTACGTCAAAATGTTGGCAAATATGACACTTTTCATTTCTGCGGCACTAATGTCGACTAATACTCAAATGCCAAGAAACATCTGGAGAAGATTATTACCTCTCACAACGAGTTTGATCGACAGGAAAAGTTTCCCTCTTGGCTACGTAGGCTAACATTCGGTGAGATACCATGAACGGTTTGAAATATCCTGAAATAGAACATTGTAGTATATATACAGTTTACACATATGTACAGCGCTTATGATATGTTCGCGATAAAACAGGACCGGGCACATATTATGCAATCGTTTTGCGCCATCAGTGATGTATTTTCCTCGTACTTTTTTCTTTGGGGAAAATAATTATTTGTACGCTACATGTGTTTACCGCTCTCCGAGATAATAACCAACAAAATTAAAGATATATTTGAATATTTTTTAATTTGTAATGTGGAATATACGGACATTGCTATTCTTTGCAGTATATTACCACGTAGGTAATGAATAAAATCAAGTTGAAAATGTCGAATTCAAAGTTTTCCCGTTTGGAAAGCCACAGGACATTCACACTGAGTCCCGAAATAACTGTACCAAAAAACAGTAGGGTGCTCGAAAATAGTTAAGAGATTTTTGGCAACGAATATGTGATGGAATCTCATAACGGCGTTACACAAATGTCATTCGACCATCATTGGTAGCGAACTACTTGTGGACTGGTGTTTGACATGCACACGTTCTGTCGCAGCCAAGTTTCAGGTACTTGCTAAAAAGCAGTGCAAGATGAGTTCTCTACCAATCAGGGCCAAAGGGCACCTGCGAACCTTTATTAAATGAGATTCCTAACCACATGTTCATTCTAAAAAAGAGATTATTTCCACTACATTTGTACTAAAACTTGTAATTCGAATAAGCCTCTTTAAATAGATATTTCGAAAAAAGGCCATGATTACTATTAAGAGATTAAGGGCAATAATTTGCCATTGAATTGCAGTTTATTTTAAAAAACTAATAATAAATGTGCATGCGGAGAAACATGACAACCTGTTGAGATGTGTTGACAGTGCTCTTTGTATTCATCAGAAAGAAAAATATTATTAAAAATAATTAGATGCTTTTGAACCCTCTTCTATAATGTTAAACCTACGTTTTAAGGAGGCAACTAATGGTAGTTATTCTTAAAAGTAGTGTCAATTTCATAATGAAAATAAAACGTAAGTTGATTGAATTAGTTTTAAGTTTTTTACGAAGCTTTAGTACTTGTGAACATAGTTGATATTAATATAAAGCAAAAGTGTTGAAAATTGTATTGGTTTCAAGTCGTCCAGTCGTCTACATGGTCACACATTCCAGTCGTCTACAGGTAGTCGTCGTGTTAGGACGTGTTTCGGAGCAGCTCCGTAAAGTGAAAGGCCATGGGTTGCGACTTGGCGGTTTACCGCGCCCGCGTGGGCATCTGGGCAGGGCGCCTGCGTGTTTTCCGGGTGGCGAAGGGGCAAGCGGTGCGCGTGCGGTCCGGCGACGGCGTGGCTTTGCTCTGCGCAGCAGTTTTGGCCACTCTTCTTGTGATCGGCGGAGTTGAGCAAAATCCTGGTCCTGCTACTGAATCGTCGGTATCCACGTGCCCCAAATGTGATCGAAGCGAGAGAAGACTTCGGAGACTTGAAGCTGAATTAACCGAAGCCCAGCAGTGCATTAGGAAATTAAGCTTCAAGATCCAGGAGTTGGAGAAGCAAAGTGTCTACGAGCGATCAACGCATTCGAGTACCGAAGCAAACAACACCGTCATTGATGATGAGCCTTATAAGAACAAGGTTAAAGTGCTCGGAGATTCGATGCTACGCCACAGCGGAGGAGTTTGCAAGAAGAAAGGAGCCGACGTTTCTTTCTTTCCAGGGATAAACGTTGTGCAAATGAAATCCGTCGTGGAAAGAGCGCAAGAAAATGAAGCCGTGGAAGTCGTCCTTGTGCACGTGGGTACAAATGTATCGAAGAGGCAACCCATCTTCGACACTGTGAACCAGTGCGTGGAGTTAGGCCGTGCTGTAAAAAGAAAATTCAAAAACGCGCGAATTGTTTTATCTGGTGTGATGCAACGCAGAGATGTGCACATCGGTAGGACGTGGCAATTAAATCGAGGGTTACGATGGGCATGCGGAAAGATAGACGGTCATTTCGTAGACCCAAATCACTGGCTGGGGCCAGAAGACCTCGCACGGGATGGTCTTCATCTAAATTTCCGCGGTGCATGGAAGCTGGGCCGCCTGCACGATGAGGTTATTCAGTCATGCTTACGAGGCAAGTGACTGCACAAAAGAAAGACTGTGGCAGCGGCGGAGACGACGGCGGCGGCGGTGACGGTGACGGCGGCGGCTTCGTGGGAAGCGCCATCCCGACATATAGTGACTGCTGCGCGGGAGGAGGCGACTGCTGCGCGGGAGGATGCGACTGCTGCGCGGGAGGAGGCGACTGCTGCGCGGGAGGAGGCGACTGCTGCGCGGGAGGAGGCGACTGCTGCGCGGGAGGGGTCGATAGCTGCGCGGGATGAAACAACTACTGCGCGGGTGCAGGCACCTAAACAAGACGCAGGGATCCCAAAATCAGACTTGCAGGTGAGGAAAGGCTTCACTAGATTGTTGCAGGTGAACTGCCGTAGTATCATGAATAAGGTAATAGAATTTTGGAATTTAATTGAGGCTTGTGATCCTGATATCGTGATAGGTACAGAATCATGACTCTCGGATGCGGTAGCGAATTCGGAAATTTTTCGGTCTGATTATATTACGTTTAGGAGAGATCGCGAAACTAGAGGCGGCGGAGTTTTCATTTGCGTGAAAACACATTAAATGTCGTATCAAATTGGGTTGATAATGTTTTTGAAATGACGGGGTTGAAAATTCATTGTTTAGGAAATATCCTAGAAATAATTGCTTGCTATCGTCCACCGGCTAGTAGTTACGAAATCTTAGGCGCCATACACGAAAGAACTAAAAACATAAATAGCCATCCAGTAGTTATTGCCGGAGATTTAAATCTTCCAGACACTAATTGGAAAGGGTGCGTTTGCGACGGAAATGTGCAGCAACTTGTCAATAGACTTGTTTGGGACAACGGATTAGCGCAGGTAGTAGACCAGCCCACTAGACAGGAAGCGCTTCTAGATATTTGCCTCGTTAGACCGAAAGACTTATTCTTATCGTGCGACGTCATGGAAGGTATAAGTGACCATAAAGCAGTTCTTGTCGACTTGGACTTAAGTACTTCAAGGAAAAGTATTAACGCCGGATTTCCACTGAGGGAATACAAGAAAACGAATGTAGAAGGGCTTCAAAAATACTTAAGAGAACAGTACGAAGGGTTTCTTAGAATAGAAGGGGGGATTGAAGAAATATGGCGAGGATTTAAAAATATTCTTGAAATGCCGTGCAGACATTTGTGCCGTGCAAATTGTTAAAAAGTAACCCCAATCCAGAATATTATAATGCAAAGATTAGATGCATGAAAAGAAAAACCAGAAAGGCGTTTAGAAACAGACACATTAGTGATAACCATATGTCATTATTTCGAAGTTATTCAAAAGCATTAGAAAAGGAAAAGAAAATTGCGGAAGAACGTCATTTGAAATATATCCTTCATGCGGACGGCAGTAATTGGTCGAAATTTTTTAAGTATGTTCGTAGAAGGAAGGGAAACAAAGATGAAATACCAGTTGTTCGGATAAATAATTCGCAAGTAAACTGACGACAGGGAAAAAGCAAACGCTTTTAATGCGTATTTCACGTCGGTATTTCAGCAGAAAACTAACGATACACGGATACCAACGTTATCAGATAGAAATCTATTTTATATCGACGTAAATACTCTACGGAAAAGAATAAAATTAATGAAAAGCGGAAAATCTCGAGGGCCCGATTGTATTTCCACGGATATCATTAAATTAGGCGGTGAGGCTATTCTACCGTATCTAATTAGATTATTTAATGTCTCTATCAATAACGCTTGCGTACCGGAAGATTGGAAGTTAGCACTCGTAGTACCTGTTTTTAAAAGCGGTGATAAAACAGTCCTTAGTAACTACAGACCGATAAGTCTCACATCAGTCGTATGCAAACTCATGGAACAGGACAAGGAATGGCTGTATCAAGGTCAACACGGTTTCAGGAACGGTTTCTCATGCGAAAGTCAGCTTGTTTCCCTTCTACAGGACCTAGCCGATGAAATTGATAATGGGGGAAGGGTAGACGCGATAGTAATAGATTTTGCTAAAGCTTTTGATGTTGTTCCACACGATCGTCTTGTAAACAAATTAATAGATTCGGGTATAGACACAAGGGTGGTGGCTTGGATAAACGAACTACTACGTGATAGGAAACAAAAGGTTCGAATAGGAAGCTTTTTATCAACCTCCGCTAGTGTTACGTCAGGGATTCCACAAGGAAGTGTCATTGGACCTCTCATGTTTCTCGCCTTTGTGAATGACTTGCCAAAACATTTAGCTTCAAATGTAAGACTCTTCGCCGATGACTGTATCATCTATCGGGTTATCAAATCAGAGGAGGATGTAGATATTTTGCAGCGAGACACAGACAAATTACACTCCTGGGCAGAAACAAACGGCATGGAAATAAACAGTTCGAAGAGCAAAGCCATCACGTTTGGTAGGGGTCGATGTTATGGTGAAACAGTGTACAAATTGAATAACAATGTCATACCTACAGTTACATCTTGCAAATATTTAGGAATACAGTTAGACAGTAAATTGAGTTGGGAAAATCAAGTAAATTTCGTTGTAGGGAAAGCCTGGAGATCTTTACATTTCGTTATGCGGATTCTAAAGAGGAGTACGGTGAAAAGTAAAGAATTAGCTTATATGTCACTAGTGCGACCCGTGTTAGAATACGGCGCGGTATGCTGGGACCCGTACAGAATATCGCAGCAAGGTAATCTAGAAAGGCTCCAGCGCAGAGCATTAAAATTCACTTTCAGGGGTACAAAAAATAAAGGTGCATGGGAGTCACTCGAAAAAAGGCGGATTAAGTTGCGACTCTGTGCTATGTACAAAGCATACAAAGGTTATCCTGCTTGGGGTGAAATTAATCGTCGTCTAGGAAAACCTATTTACTTCGGTAGAGCGGATCACAAGCACAAAATTAAGACAAGAGTGCAGAAAACGGATGTTGGGAAATTTTCATTCACAAACAGAACTATTAGAGACTGGAACAGTTTGCCTGCGACAATCTTTGAACCCTTTCCTCAAAACCTGAGAAAATTTAAAAATAAATTAGTTTCCTAGCTATTCATCTATATTTATGTCATTGTATTATTGTTAAGTTTCTACTGTTAAATAAGTAGAATTTCCTATTAAGTAATTTGTCTAATTGTTATTATTAGTAGTAGTTGTAGTAGTATTGTCATTATTATTATTATTATTATTATTATTTATATTCGTGTAGTGCAGTGCAGTGCAGTGTTGTGTAGTGGAGGGAAAGAAATGCGAAAGAGATGCATATCAGTTAAGTGTTGTGAAGTGCAGTGCAGTGAAGTGAACTGAAGTGAAGTGGAGTAAAATGAATTGGAGTAAGGTTTGCGCTGTGAAATTATGTACCATTATTCTTAATTATTTTTTTTCCTAAATCAAGTACTCTCTTGTAATTTAAATATTCTGCCACCAAGTAATGATACTTCATTGCAGAATTAATAATAAATCTAATCTAAATCTAAAAGTTTTTTATGATTGAGTTTTTGAACTGTATTCCTTATTTGTTTCACATATTGTTAATTATTTCCAAAATTGTATCCTGGCGTATAATTGTGGTTAAAGCCAATAAATACACTTATTTTCTTGCTTCTTACCTACTTACTAAGTGATCTTCCCAAGTACCCAAGGTTTGCGGGTTCAAATCCGATCGAAGCGGTGGATTTTTAAGAGCGAAAAATTCTTTCGTTCTTCTTCCTTCGGAGGGGACGTAAATCCGGCTGTCCCATGTTGTATATTTTACTGTTTTCAAAAGATCTTCAAGTCTAAAAGAAGCTTCTAAGCTAAATTTAAAATCGTCCCCTTCGTCGTCCGAGTGATTTCTTCTTTCTCCTTGAGATAATGAAAGGAGCGTAGCGAAATTTGTGATCAGACTGAAGAGCAGGCCTGGTGATCCTAGTCTCGCCACGTGAAATAAGGCATCACTGAATTGAATAGAATTCCATTCCCTACATGCTCTACATATTTGTAACATTTATTCTATGACAAAGTACGTAAATCTCCGTAGGATCTCGTTCTTAAAAAAGTGTAACCCAGTTTCTTTAAGGAGTCAATTAGGTCGTCGTTAACAAAAAATGCAGTATGTTTTTAAATAGGAGCCGGCACCATACAGACACATTAAGGAAGTTCTAAAAATAACCGCACGGCACGCTTATATTCGCATATTTATTACATGTTGGACGTGATCGGCGGTGGTGCGTGGGATGTCTGTAGCATTGTGTCAGATTTCCAAGCCGCCGGTCGCTCAAAAACTATTACTTCACACCTATGATTTTAATCTCGTAGTTGGAACACCGCGCGAAAATTTTTCAATGAAGATAGTTTCACAAAGGAACCATATTTATTGAACTTACTTTCCGTATATAGACTCTGTAACGAACGTGAGTAAATACTGGAATACTTGGGTAAATACTGGAAATATTGCAAAGCGGACAAAGAGAAATCGCCAACAGAAACCGGGCAATTAAATCGCGTAAAATCAAATAATCAATTCAATTTTCCACGATATTCTCGCTTGCTGAATTTAGCACAGAGCAGCGTATCCACTGCAGCTTTAGCGACTGTGACCGATTGATTGATTCGTGATTCAGGGCGAGTCAACTCCAGAGATCATTAGTCCCGTAAGTGAAGCGCATGTTTTTTCCTCGTGAGGTGGCGATGATCTTTTCCCCGCTGGATGGCGAGATCCAGCGCCGAACTACCGTCGACTAGCGGGGATTCCCCTCAACCAAGTATTTCCCCACAAACGGGGCACAGCCCCAGCCGGGACAAGCTCTAAACTCCTGACTGGTCTCCCAGCATGTGTGGTAACGTAGTGCATGTTAGTGTAAATGTGTGTGTAAGGGGTGAGGAAAGGAAGATGAAGGAAAGATCGCGCGCGGTCCGTGGCCCGTATGTCAGGGTACTGCTTCAGCATTCGCCTGGTGTTGATCGGAGAAACTACCGATCAGAGCAGCCGGCCGCTATAATTCTTCTCCAGTGACTGAATTATACCTAGCCGACAAGCTAGTGCCGAAAATCCTGCCGTCATCGGGACTCGAACCAAGGACCTCCCGGTCAGAGGGACTGCAGTGACATCAGTTGATGCACTTAGTCACCTCTCCCGATACTGTGAACGAGGAGTCCGAGGGTTCTAGAACCGAGGGCAACGGATTTTCGATCAGCTAAATAGCTAGGTCGAATTCAACCGCGGGGTGGAGAAGAATTCTAGCAGTCGGCAGATCTGATCGGTAGTGTTCCGTGTTTTCATCCATCAGTACCAGACCAGTGCCAGAGCAAAACTCCTAACAAACAGACCAAGGACCGCAAGCGATCTTTCCTTCATTTTCCTTGTCTTACCCTCTCTCCCTACACAAATTCGACCTCGCTATTTAGCTGATCGAAAATCCGCTCTCGTCGGTTCTGGAACCCTCGGGCTTCTCGGTCACAGTCGCTAAACATACAGTGCCAATGCTGACTCTAAACTAAATTCAGCAAGTCGGAATATCGTGTAAAACTGGATTGACTATTTGATATTAGGTCGGCGGTTTCTCTTTGTTAATAAACGCTTTGCAATGAACCAGTGTTTACCCACGCTCATTAAAGAGTCTACACTATTTATTTACACTATCACACGAGTAGGAAACTTGTCCCGATTGAAGCAGTGCCCCGATGGGAAAGATACCTGCAATGGGAATTTCATTTAACGAGTTTCATACGAGTCGTTTCCTTGATGAACTCAATTATGATAGGTTGGCTACCAATCAAGGTTAAATGTCACACTAACTACGTTACATGAAATTTCCCACCCCATATTGACGGGGAAAAGTCACTTCTTTGAAACATTCCTGCAAGCCAGAAGTTAGTAACATTTATTCTGCCATCTTTTATTACATAACTAGTGGACTCGGCAATGCTCTGCTATTGCAAGTATTACACTTCACACTACTTGCTGTTACACATTACACGATTGTTAATCACGATTTACGTTAGGTTCTGCAAACATTTTACTAGATGGAAGACTTTCTAGCGAGTATGGGTCTATGTCCTGATTTGGACATGGCTCACAAGTATCTTCTTGATACAACGTTATCCCTCGCGTATTCGCTATGACACTGTCCTGGAGAAATTTGATTTACTTGTTCAAGATATCGTTCAAGTAATATGTCAGGCCGATATCTCATAAGCACAGGGGCAGAATATTCAGCGAAGATGCACTTAATACCTGACGGTGCGACAGGTTGCGTGGAGATGTTCAGGGCGATTAACTCGTAAATCATAATCAACAACGCCCCATTTTGCGTCTATGAGACAGACATACACACAGTCACATTGTACTATGCCTATAACCTTCGCGCAAGCGAAAGCAATAAGTTGACAATGTTTTATCGCAATGGGATGAACGGTACAACAGCGCATAAAATTCGAACACACACTGATTTTCATATATTAGATTCCGCAAATCAGTTACAATTTTAAGAGAACCCCACATCATACAAGGCTGTGAGTGAAGTGCCTCAGTCGAATTACTAATAATAGAGATGGTATACTTTAGCAATTTTTTAAAACTGCCAAATATACCAAACGCTGAAAAACATTGGTAATTGTATGTTTGACGGTCAGTGTAATATATTTTTTAAGGGATTCAAACCACGATAAAATGCGGAATCGATCGCAAAATTCGAACTCACATACAAAGCGGCGGCGGCGGCGGCGGCGGCGGTGGTGTAGTGGTTAGCGTAACGGACTGCTATACCCAAGTTCGCGGGTTCAAACCCGATCGAAGCCGTGGATTTTTAGGGGCGAAAAAATCCTTCGTACGCCTTCCTTCGGAGGGGAAGTAAAGCCGGCTGTCCCATGTTAGTAGATTTACTTGCATGTAAAAGATCCTCAAGTCTAAATGACGCCTCTGAGCTAAATTCAAATCGCCGGTTTGGTCGCCTCAGTAATATCTTCTTTCCGCTAGTTGGTGAAAGGAGTGTAACAAAATTTGCGTGGTCAGACGGAAGAGCAGGCCTCATGGCCTGAGTCTCGCCACGTAAAATAAGGCAATTCAATTCAATTCAAAGTGCGAAATGGTCGCGAAAATGCGATAAAATTGCTGAATTGCATTTTACGGTTTCCTGCATTTCCTTCGCTCTCTAACTAGAGATCCAACATCGACAATACATCGATGTTTGAAAACATATAATTTGAGAATGGCCGTGTTTATTAATTTATAATAGATATAATATATATATATATATATATATATATATATATATAGATTTTATATTTAGAATATAATATATATAGAGATTTAACTGATAAAACAAAGTAAGAGAATAATAAGAACTTTTAAAAAAGTGATCCTGAAAACCTGAGCGCTTAGGGTCATCATGCTATCTCAGGTTCCTCAGTTCGTTGCACGGAGAAGATCAAGGGAAGAGGGAAGTCCTACGGCGTACTTGTCACTTCTTACGTTTTATATTCGTTGAAGTTCACAATGGCGAAATAGTTAATTAGTTTTTCCTTATTCCTTGATTTGCATGGGAAAATCTAAAATGCATCAATATAGTTTCATCCTAAAGAGTCGTCCCTTGATAATTTTCTCCACAAAATCTACAAAATGATAAATTCTAATTTTTATAATGGTATAGCCTTGTTTTTTAAAATGCATCTTTTTAACATTTAAATGCTGAATTTTGCCATCACTAACTATTAACAGAAGGTCTCTGGAAAAATGAGGTCTGTCGGCCCCGAGGCTGACATCGCTAAGAGAGTAATGCCGTAGTGATCTCGGGCAGAGGGGTCGCGGGTTCGAGTTCCGCCTCGGCCATGGTTGTATGTGTTCGTCCTTTTGCACCCTATCATCACCATACCATTTCATCCTCATACCATAATGTTCAATTCAATAATGGTCGCTAATGATCTGGTAGTTGATGGGAACTTAAATAACAAAAAAAATCTATGAAAGATTTAATTTAATGGTTGACGAAAGTAATATGACTCTTCAGTTGGTGGCTCGCTTCAGCGCTGTTTCTCGTGTTCTTTACGCAATGCATAAATACTTCGAAATCTAGTTTGGTGATTCAGTGGTTGTAATGTATAATCCCATTCGTGATTGATCTAGCACGCAAATTCCAAATTTAAACAGTAGTTCATTCATATTAGATGTAAAAGCGATTTGACATGTTTTACATTGTGTATTTGAATATTTCAACGAATGTAAATGAATAATATTCTCTATTATCAATTACACTATGTCATTCAATGTCTCTTAATCTAATAGAACTCTCATACATCATATCCAGCCGTATCATTGATTGTCTCTGTGATACTAATTCCACAATGTCACTCAATGTGTGTCTCAGTCTGATGTAACTTTGATTAAATAATTTATCTGCAAGCTAGAAATGAACAGACTTTACTGCGAGTGCACGATTGTTAAACCAGTCTCGATTTGAGATACAGCGGCATCGGAGAAAATAGTTATTTTCATTTGTATTAAGGGTGCAAAGTGGGTGTTTTTTTCTTGGTCGAGACTTTACTTCGTTATATTTCCGTTTTACACGGTACGAAGGCAGTTGTCATTTAAAAAGAACATTAAAAATGGTCACGTGTACGTGCGGACAGCAATGTGCAGAATCGGCCTTTTTTTATAACAGTTGGAGAAAAACTATTTTTAATAGTATTTTTAACCCTAGTTTACCAAGCATGGACACAACGTATCTTTTTTATAAAGAAAAGAGAACAAATTGATTTTATTTCATAACAAAAATACTTTAAGTGGTATAAATCTGTATTTAATGATTTTACCGAATATTTGACCAATCTAATTAGTAAAATTACAATTACAAGTACAGGTACAGGTACAGATGTGTCGTTCATGAACAAACTAGTGGAAACAAACTTATCGTTCGACGCGCTGGGCTGGAATCACGGTGTGGATGGTGCCACGAAAATTCTCCAAACTTTGAATGGGAGCCTCTCGTTCACCCTACAGTAATAAAAGGTAAAGGTATCCCCTGTGCATGCACACAGGCCGATGTGGCCCTAAGGGGAGGTGAAGGTAGGGCTCCATCTTTTCGTCGCCGTCGGCATAAGGAGGAGGTTGTGTGGCGAGCACAACGTTCCGGCCGCCTTTACCCCCAGGAAAGATCCTGGTACTCACGTGGAAAGAAGGCTGAGTTGACCTCAGAGTCGCCCTTAAGAGAAAGCACCAGATAAAAATCCCAGCCTACGCCGGATTTCGAACTTGGGTCCTTCAAGTCAGGAAGCCAGTGCCCACTCTTACCCACTCATACTTATCCAGTATTACCCACTCATTCAGTTCGCGACAAGGGAGGTAATTTGCTAGCGAAAGAAACAATAAGCATATCTAAAAAAATCTTCATGATTACATGCGATGGAACGATTCCTACAAAATAACGATTACAACTTTATATCAAGAAGTAAATTACGAGTAAAAACTACATTTTGCTAAAATTAATGATTACATGCTAAAATTACTAACAAAGTAATCATTACAAGCAATTGAATTACTTTTACTTGAAACTGCTTAAAGACCCAATCATTGGCTCCAAGGGGGGGTCGACCCGTTGGGTACCTCTAATTTAGAATCTCAATGGATGCGCACAACAAGGATCGAAAAGGAGAATAACATTGTCTAGCGTTCCTTGATTAAATTTTGTTTGTCTGCTTTTGAAAGTTCGTCATCCAGTTTATTCAAGTCTGGCAGAGCTATCGCTACGGGCTGCGATGTGTAAGTGTGTTCGCAGCACTCACTAGCTGAAGCGTTCCCACCAGGTAATGATATAGTCCAGTCGATAGGTACTGAAAAAGAGGGCTACCTGGAAAAAGGTAATAAAAACCGTTTTCTTTGAGTATGTTGTATGTACCCAGGCACTGGTTAAAACCTCGAGTTTTCGATCTCCCAGACCCTGCGCTAACTCGGTATTTTTTCAGACTTGTTTCTGTTTTTCCTCTAAAGCTCTTTAACCATAAGTCGTGTAGAAAATAGCTTCAAATGAATATTAAAGAGGATAAAATTTACTACAACGTTTGTAGAAAACATATTTTCGAAACCATTTACCAAGCGAGCTACTGATTTTCGAAAAAACGCTATTTTTTTCTATTGTAAAAAAATGTGTGCAAACGTGCACATGTTTGTGAGATTATAATCAACCTATAATAAACGTAGAAGTTATTATGTGTAATACTATCATGCATCTCATCGCAGGTGAAAACATTGCGTCATAAATGTACCCGTTGCCAAAAATATTAATATACAAAAAAATTGATGGGTGTGAATATGTGTTCGTGTTCCAGCTTAACTCTACGCGGGAACAATGTCATGTCAACAAAACCTGGTGTACTTTGGTACTGGCCACTTGATTACTGGGTCCTGCGTTGTGCTATTTTATGTGTAACGCTTTTGTACTCTTCGTGAATGTCCGTTTATACCAATTTTATTGAAATACTTTTTTAGCAGAATATTGAAAAAAATCTTTAAATTTCCTTAGTCCCACTTAAGTGTGTGTCTGGGGCAAGAAGTCCCAGCTGCCCCTTCTCCTGGGTGCTCCCGGTCGTACATCGTCGCGAAGTTTGGTGCTATAATATAACCTTCACCGAGGGAACAATGGTTTGAATGCCATAAGAATTTACTACAATATGGGATTGTCTTGAAAAACAAAAGAGATTCCAGGTTTCAAAATCCGTAATAAAAATTTACCTTTCAACAATTTCCATAAAGATTGAAGCAATTTACTACTAACAGTGTTAGTCAGAAAAGTAACGATAGTAAACACTGCAATGTGCTGATAGTCTGCTAATGTAGAATCCACTGATTTTTCTAACAGAACTAGCTTCTTATCAAAACATTTATTTCTAGAATCAGGGACCATTCTCACTCATCAAAATGATTCAAATACGACCGAGAACATACGCTTTCTGCATCATGTTTTTAGTTCGATGTGATACATACATCCAGCGTGGACAATAGAAAATGTTCTGCAGTGGTAACAGAGTGATTTGTCTGATATAATCTGTGATATCAGACAGAAATTTCCATAAAACATTTGCTGAAGCACATGAAATCTTTTTATCGATGTGTACGGTAAAAAATGATGAATGGGAGCACTGAATTGTCTCTACTACCAGGTACTTTCAAAGACGATGATAAAACCTAAGTTTTGTCTTGCCATAAATCTACATGTGATGCAGCCCGCTAACATGTATGACGCAGCTACCATCAAGTGAAGTTCGGGAAGACAAACTATTCTTTAGGATTTGTGCTGGTCGTCTAGCACATACGTGCCTAATTAAAATAATATGAAATCCACCAAAATAATTCTCACTTCATATAATCAAATGGCATGTTGGGGCATGTAGCTGCACAAAATCTGGACTGAAGTGATCTTCTTTTGGCATAGTTCTGAGCATGCATGTGGCATTTCCCCTGAAACTGACGAGGCTGGGCATAGCATTTCATTTATCGTTCAAAAGGAAGCATTATATTGAAGACAGCGATTAATTTAATAGGATCTTAATTTAGAAACATAAGGAACGTTCAGCCTTGCCTGTCTCGTCCAACATGCTCGCTCAAAGCGTATTACAGGGGGTATGAAGATATTGCGAGTTACATGATTTTGTTTGTAAATATCACTTTCCCCACCCATTCCTCAAGGGGCGTTTTACCCCCGGTATATTACTTTTGCATTGCAATTGCGCAGTAATAAAATATACCAAGCTTTGTTGAAATGACATTTTTCGCATATTGAAGAGTTAAGCTAGAACATGAACACACAAATATACACTTCCATAAATGTTTTTTGGTATATTAATATTTTTGGCAACGGGTACATTTACGAAGCAAAGTTTACACCGGCAATGAGATAAATTATTCTATTACATGTAATAACTATTATAATTATTATAGGGTGAATATAATCTCACAAACCATGTGTATGCTTACAAACATTTTTGAGAATTGAAAAAATAGAATTTTTTCACAAATCTGTAGCTTGTTTGGTAATTACTTTCGAACAAATGTTTTATACAAAAGGTGTAAATTGTATCCTCTTTAATATTCACTTGAAGTTTTTTTCTTCTCGACTTAAGGTTAAAGAGCTGAAGAGGAAAAACACAAGTCAGAAAAAAATGTTGGTTTTTCGGGCCTCCCGGAGATAGCACAGGATCTAAGAGGTCGAAAACTTCGGGGTTTTAACTAGGGCCTGGGTAGATACAACATATTCAAAGAAAAAGTTTTATGACCTTTTTCCGGATAAAATGTACATACCGACTGGACTAATGGGAACCTCATCTGCAGCTCTCGGCGTCGGGTACGCTACTTCCGATGTAGTATGATAGTATGACATTCATATAGTCTGATAGTATGACAATGCAGTATGATACTATGACTTCCTTATAGTCTGATAGTATGACAATCACCGTGTTTTGTTTTGTTTTTCTTTTTAAACGATTGGCCAGCGTCTCGACTCGTGGGTTACAGCACGGATCGCGATTGTTTGGATACAGCACTTGTCGCGTCCCGCGAGATAAGATCCTTTCGATCCGTGGAATACGGAAATTGCTGCGGCTGTATTTGTTCGAGTTTGAATTTTTGCGCGGAAGGGGGCTGTTTCTCGCAGAACAAGCAAACATAATGAAAGATTGCAGAATTATAAAATAATTATTTCATTTCATATTTATTGGATTGAATGATTTTTTTTGTCGTAAAACCATCGATTTCTATAGCAATTTAAATGTTCCAATTTCTTAAGAGAGTTACGAAGATTTATTGAAAAATAATTAACTCGGAAAAATGAGCCTGATTTTGGGCATTTAAAAAACATTCAAGATATTGCGACATTCCCCCCGTCACTTAGCAAAAACTATTGGATGTCCACGTTAATACCATGTCTCGCCACATTGGTAAACATTCCAAAATTCATTCCAAATTACTTACTTGACCAAGAACATTATTCCTAATTTACATTTTATGTTGATAATTACAGATAAAAATAAGGGAACTTTTTCCCCATGGTTCATAAAACATGTTATCAAAAGATGGATGGTAATTCTAGGGATATTGTGAAACTTAAAAGATGAGCAAAATGTGCTGCTACAATCCACTTGTTTGTAATTTATATAACTTTAAGGAATCTAGACCGATGCGTAAATCGCCTGCATGCAATGAAAAGTAATTTACCTGTCGATTCTTATCTCTCCCCTCCAAGGAGATTAGGGGACCCAGCTGCCATTGCAAAACAGCACCATGAAATCCAACATGTTCTGTTATTCGCTTGTAAATGCCATAAAACAGAAAGTCTAAAGTTCGTATACTCGTAATTAAAATGCAAGTCAATTTTTCATTAGGAAAATTTTTAAAGCAACCTATATACTACATACGTGATTCATCTACTCATTGATTTCTAGATGCGTAAAATCAGTGCATGCAATGAAAAGTGATTTGTCGCATCTTATTCCGTGCTGCCAAGGAGAGGAGTATTTTGGTGAACGCCATTCGCATGACGGCACCGCGAAACCCGCCGCCGCCGCTCCCGGGACGTGCGCGCGTATATGTTAATGTGTGTGTGTGTGTGTGTGTGACCTTGGGATGCGCGCTACGCAATGCGTAGTAGGCGGCACCGAACGGCGATATTAGGCGCACAAACGGGGACACTGAAGTCAGCGATAAGCGCGCCCGCGCCATCACGTTGCCCACCGCGCGCCGGCAGCGGCGCGCCCAGCCGCGTGGACGCGGGCGGGCGTCTCGGATCAGAGTTGTGCCGTGGACTGTAATTTTACGTTTACGCGTGTTTTCTAAGCGTAATCTCCATGCAGTCTGCGTGACTCTTTTTACGTGTAGACGAAGTAAACTGTGCAGACTATTTTTTTTACATCAAATTACCTAAAAACGTTTATAAGTAGTAATAGCAGAAGCATGTTTTAATGTAATATTCAAAAATGTGTTTACGATTCTGTAAGTCAAACAAATATACCTTTCCTGGTGAAGAAATGACAACCTCCGTATCCAACTCAAGAAACCAGTAGACACTCGGTCCAACTTACACTCCTTTAGATGCGATTCAATCGATTTCCAATGATTGTGATCGCAAAAATTATAAATTTTGGATTTCGGGGAAGGGTGTGTGGAACATGGCCCTCGTAGATTCACCCGTGCCCCGCAAAAAATACAGATTGCATTTGTATACATAGGTTACCTTGTCTACGCAGAATACGATGTCTACGCTTTCTTTACGTGTAGAGGTAGACTATGGTTCTTTAACGCGTAGACGCAAATCACCGCCGTATATCGCGCGAGACGCCAATGATCGAGTGATGAGTATTGTCTACATTCTTACATAATTACTAGGGCCAGATTTTGAGGACCATAACAATGATCAATAAAATAACTCGATGTTTTAAAAAATGCTCTAAAAGCAAAGAAAAATAACAAAACAATTTCATCAAAACTAATTTTCATGAACAACTCAAGCTGTTGGATATTTACTGATGTAATAAAGGCATCTCTCCTCCGCTTACAACATTTGGTTTGAACTCTTTTTTACCAGAAAATCTCTGTCTTTAGTGATACCAAAATCGGTCAAAATGGCGCTGACATGTACCACAGGAACCTTAGATAACTTACAATAGTTGACATTACCATTTCCGAGGGAAGAAATCGAATACGCTACTTAGAAATTCATTGGAGAACATTTGTTGCATCTTGTAAATATTATTGAAGTAAGTACCATTCTAGTGATCTTGAAAACGATGAAATCAGCAAAAAATTGCCTTTAATATGTCGGGGAAAGGTAAAAAATTACTTATTCGAAATCTAGAAACAATGCAAAGAAATGTCATAAAATGGGTCATATTCTTTTGTCATAACATTCAATGAATGTGTATACTAAGCATCACTGTTCTAAACTTAATAGAAAAAAATTACATTTCATTAACATCCGTCCCCAAGTACTCACATATTTGTCCTTCTACATGCAGTTCTCAAAATTGTTAACTTGGCGAATCGTGGATATCCTAATACAATTTCCAAATATTTCTATACAAATTTTTACATCTTTTGTACTATATTATGTATTGTTTTGTCGCAGACGTGTATCACTACTAAGGACATTATATGGTGGTTTGCCGGTCATTCCGTTCCCACTATTATATGTTCAGCCGTCATTGCTCTCCCAGATCAACTAGTGGTGCAAAAACAGCACGTACTTTTTCGCCTTTTCGGAGCGGGCGATTATGTATATGGCAATATTACACAAAAAATGCTCATATTTTAAAAAAAGTCAATACGTCTTTATTTGACGATCTGTTGTAATGAACCCATTTCATTACGAAAAAAATCGTATCTTTACAATTTTAGTTGTAGAAAGAGGCCGATGTTTTAATTTTTTTTTTACATTTTCGCACAAATCAGGCATTTTAACGAAAATGAGACCTACGCCATTCTCTTAAGCGACCTTTATGCTATCTAAGGTCTAAATTTAATCAAAAAATGAGGTGCGATTTATAATAAAAAATGTTTAAAGAAAATAAACATTGCCTGTGTTTGACACAAAGTTTGCAAAATTACTCATATTTTCGAAAAATTGAACATAACCTTATTTGAAGATAGTTTTTTATGAACACATTTCATTAAGAAAAAAATGTGTCGTCATAATTGTAGTTGTAGAAAGATCGCCGAAATTTTTTTCTTTTTTTTTCACGAAAAATCAAGGGTTTTTAACCAACATGAGACTTGCAATATTTTCTAAAACGTCCTTTAGAGTATCCAATAACAAAATTTAATCACAACGATGAAGCAATTGTTTTTTTGAAAATTTGTAAAACGCTCCAGGGATTTCAGATAATGTACCAAATACCCCAAAATTAAAATATGGCTTTCAAATTCAAGGGACCGCGAAATCAGCCAGATCGATTGGGGAATATCAATGTAGAAGAAAATAGGCTGAACGGTTTAGCCGCTAGCGTTGTTCACGAGACGAACAGAGACGTTTTGCTGTCAGTCGATTTTTCGGCATCAAGGTCCCACAAAACATGGTTTCTAGCTACACCATGTCTTAGAGGATTTTCTTTTCTAAATTTCGCCTTTTTTTTTATTTATTCACTTTTCGTTGCCAGGGCCCTTTGGGCTCTGAATTTTCCTGCCGAAAATTTGCCGTTTTTCGTGCAGCTACCTCCGTAGCTGCCAATAGCCAAGGAATATTTATTTTTGTAAATAGATAAAAATTTATATTCAAGGTAATTTCGTATAGTGTAAGTTATTTGTTTATTCATATTCTGGTTGTAAATGTTTTCTAAATGGGCATTACTAGGGAACGGGCTTTAATGTAATAGATTATTTTTCACTGATAGATGATACCAGGATTCACAATTTTTTTTAGTTTGTGTCACGTTTTGAATGCGTTTAAAGAATTTTTATTTATCTATTTCTACATATTTTGATATTACATATTTTTATGATATTTTATCTACGACTACATATTTCATTACAATTTAATGAGTACATACACGTCGAAACGGAATATTTCAAACATGAGTATGCAAATAAATGTTCCTGGAATCGTCTTTCAGTGAAAGCAAAGTAATATTGAGCTTCTATGACTTCCACACCTTTGCCGTGATTTATCAAACTCACACTCTGCTTCTCCGAAATTGCGTAATCATGGAGGAACGATGATTTGCAATGTCTAAGAAACCGCAACCACATGCTTTCTCATCCTTCATAGAGCCCAAACATAATTCAAAAGAAATTGCAAAGAGCAGTTTCGAAAGACCATTGCCTTATCGCGCTTCCTGCACCCCTCCAAGAAATATACACCGCTATACTGCGATTTAAACGAAGCAGCACTTCAAAGTAACGAGCTGGAAGGACGGGGGACATTGTAATCCAATCAGAAGCTCCAATACCAACAACTGAAATTCTAACGAAACTCTCGATTGGATGGCAGTGTTCTCCTTTCCTTCCAGCTTGTGACCTTTAAGTGTAGCTATGTTTAAATCTAAGAAGTATAGTCAGGGACGCGAAATTCGACATCTATTCACGAAACCCGAACTTTATGGGAATTCTCCTTTGAAATGCGTTGCGATCAAATCTGTGCCAGTTGTTTTCAAAAAATTGAGTTTTAATTACAAAACTGGAGGAGTACAGATTTTGGGCATGTCAACTACGTAGATAATTCGTCCCATAAGTGTAGTTCGTGCTACATCCTCGAAAATGTCGGTGTTCCTCCTGTTGGAATGTGGGATCAGGCATCGATCTACTCTCCGAACTTTCGATTTATTCCCCCTGCTCAGCGAAGAACCATCCTAGACGGACATGCCGTTCGTTCTTCCAACATATATGGTGGTGTCCTGAATTAATTGTGTCTGTATGCGTGTAATGGGAGAGGAAGTGACAAGGATGCCGAAGGAAAGTTATTGCCTGAATTGAAGCCTGTTTGTTAAGATATTGTTCCCGCATTCGTCTGGTATTAATCGGAGAAACTATGGAAAGCTTCTGATCAGAGCAGCCAGCCGCTAGAATTCTGCTCCAGACAGTGGTTGAATTCGATCCAGCAGTTTTGCTAGTGCCAAAAAACAGTCACAGTCGGTTCTCGAATCAAAGGACTTCCCAGTAAACTATACTATAGAGGCTATGAATCCACAATGTTGGAATTATAGGCCCGGTTGCCCTATGGATTATCTCACCCTGATTTGCCTCTGGCTACGCAGCGAGGATTTTCACATGCGTCTCGTAAATATATATTGCACGTACACATTTTATATTTTGTTTAAGACATATTGATTAGTGAAGTCTAGTGTTCAATTACTGTTATAGAGGTAGAACGTTCGTTCTGCCGCACGGAATCCATTTTAAGGTCTGCAGGTTCACATGATTTGTGAAATTTGAAAATACTGGTAGGACTATGCCTGCATTTTTATTTTACATAATTTCTATTTTGTATATATGTTTGAAAAATATAAAATACATGTATGTGAACATATTTTGCGTTTTATTGAATAAATAGTTTCCTACCTTTGTACATAGTTGATAATGAATGAATGTTCTTTTCGATTTCTTTATTTTGTATGCACATATGCCGTTTCATACTACCTATTTTCCCAGAAGTTATTACATAATTTACTAATTTCCACGTTTTTTATTACTTATTTCCATAAATAATCTTGATGTTAATTTGAGCACGTCATTATTATTACTTCGCAAAATATTCCAATATTGCATGATAACATATGAAGGATTACAATGTATGAATCCAGGCATAACACTTACTTTTACACATCTAAAAATTAGAAATCAAAAACACTCCCTCTTCTTTTCGCTGTAACTAGGTTGTTTAAACAATTTTAGATGCAAAATAACAAAACGGCCACAATACTATCAGGAATTAGTCTTATGTGTACATCCCACTACCATCTTTATGATCAACGCTGTTTTGATTCACCTTTCTATACGTTCTTTTTTAATCGAAACTTCTTAACGAATGTATTTCTACGAATTTGTGCAGTCAGCGCAATCCACAGACATTAATCGTGCCTCGAATCTCAAATTAAATTCATAAACAACAGTTTATTTGTTCATTTTTATTACGATGTCCAGACAACCAGAGGTCAAAGCAAGTTTTTTTTTTTTTTTTGGAGTGTATTTTAGATTACAACATGCAAGGGTGACGTCTCGTACAAAACCCTTTTCAACGCGGAGCCCGCTCGCAGAGCTTGGGCAGGGCGGATGCCGGGCAAGGTGCGACGCTGGGGAGAGGGCAGTTGCCACGGTGGCGGGCGCAGTGGCGCGGAAAGTAGATGGCGGCCGGTGTGGGTTGCTTAGCATGAGGAAGGGTACAGTCGCAGCAGCGCAAGGGAAGGCCCGAGGCTCGGCGACCTGCTGGTGAAAAACGACGCAAAACGCGGCACTCAGAAGATTGCGGGGGGAAGAATCCTGATTTTTCTTGAACATGGATCTCAAACATCCATGAAGTTTAATGTAAATAGAAATGAATCTAGAATTATTAATGATAATGATTTTAATAATAATAACAATAATAATAATTGATGTTGATAGATGGGAAGTTTATTGCATGTCCGGATCAAATAGAATCAATTCAAATTGCATTGATTGTTTGGTTCAGACCTGCATCAAACTTCCCATCTATTAACATCATTAAACTAGGATCAGCAAGAAGAAATAACAAAAAACCGCTATTTATTATTATTATTATTATTATATTATAATAAAATTATCTCCGTTTGTGGCGATAAATGTGCGGTACGGCTTAATAAAAAGAAAACGGCCACGATATTTCTGTCAACCTATCGATCTTCGGAATACGTTGCATTGTTATTAAATTTAATTTAGGTCCTTTTGTTCTTAAATGGAAACATTTTAAATCTTCAGTGATTAACTTAGGAAACTTAAATTATGTTTTGGAGTAGTAGCAATACTCCCGCAATCTTACTATCCAGAAATAATGGCGAGATTTATTGGCGAGTCGATACCAGGCGTAACCAACAAGTGTTATCTAGGCATTACAATTATCAAGTATACGGAATGTATCGAGGAAGTCAACTTTGCATTTCATGATTACGATACTTAAGCGGTGGAGTCTCGAAATAGCTCGATTTTTTCGCTTAAATCTAAAGTTGTGCACACATTTCAAACTAGTTAACTCCTTTCTGAACTGGGGGTCAGGGGGGCTTAAGACTTCCCTTTCTCAGAAGTCAAAATTTAATCAATTGTTCCATTTAAAAAATCAAATCTGGTTTCTATCTTCGTAATGAAAAGTAAAACAAAGATGAAATACGGTGCATCTTGCCTCGGTTGAAAAGCAACTTCCTGTATTTCATGGATCAGAAGATAAATGGGGCGTTACGACCTAGATACTTCTCCTATACTGTGTAACTTACTCTGAAAAGCTTTTTCACACTGTGAAATGACCCCAAACAGACTAAGGGGTAAAAAGATTTCCAAACTCAGGTCAACGGCCAGATCCAATCCCGACAAGGTTGCATCCGGTCTGCTGTTTTTCCAGTTCGCGGTCTCCCGAAGTTGGCTCTGGAAAAATTGAGAGGCAGCGATGTTCAGAGATTAGAGGGAGGTGACTGGGAAGGTTGAAAAATCCAAGGGGATGGCCGGGGACATGTCAATAGTAATTAAACACAACAGAATGGGTAAATAAACAACGCAGAGTGAGAGTCGTATTACCGTCTGTCCTTCAAATATTTTATGATGAAATTCAGAAAATGGTTGTCACGTCTTGAGGAAAACTCTCTGACAATGAACAGATTCCATCATTACTGAAAAAATAAAACGGTATTTCGGAAGCCCCAATCACAGTATGAAAAAGTATTTCAGAGTAAGTCCAGTGTAAGAATGGGTCTCCCTTAAAAAGCCCACTATATTTCGTTTTAAAATCATAGGCCTACTTTACGTTTGTGGCATTTGGTTCATATTCAAGATTGCTCATACGTAGGTCACAAAAGAAGAATTTTTATAAAACTTTTATTTATAATGATTTTCACAGTAAGTGTTATAATTCTAATTTGTAATACTTAGTACGTGTCTGTAAATGTGAAGCTCAGGCCCGCAACTCTTGCCAAGAATAGTGTTTATAAGAATAGTGGAAAGTTTGAAGAACCATGGCATAGAGTATCTTCACGTACAGTCTTTATCTCTTAACTGGCCACCTCTAATGCCACTCCCAAACTGGATGACATTTTGACAGGTTCATCTGCCGTTCCCTTAATAGCACTAAAAAATAATATTCTGATTTTTTATTAGCAACAGTGTAAGTATGGAGCCTACATCATGTTAATACGAGATGTATAGTTAAGAAAACATTCCCTGAAAGAATTTCGTAGTAGAAATAAACTCGACACAAGTTTTCTGTAAGCAACTATTTTCAAGTACATAATTGTAGTACCTTTTCGTACATTAGGACTCACTAAATCGCTATTAAAAACCCATTCAGCATAGTATTGTACTGCACATATAAACAAGACTAACAGTGAAAACTAAACAAATTTCTCTCTTAACTTCTGTTTTTCGAGCGTTGCTATGAACGATTGAAGAATTCAAGAGATCGGAAGGGAAACATTGGTTTCCTCTGAGGCTGCATGAAAACCTGTCCTCGGCGAGAGAAAATTCAAATGGCAGGTGTAACTAAGGAACAATAACTGCGTTGCTTGATTGTTTGCCGCTGATAGCAAGAGCGAGCGATAAACTCAGGAGAATAAGTGAACAGAAGGTCGCAGAGCGTAGTCACCGCCGAGCATTCGCGATTTTATGCCTTTATCGTGGTTCAAAGAGAACTGCAACGCAGTATCTGGAGGTTCTTGAATTATTATGAGAAGCAAAACAAGATTAAAAACTGGTCCATTTTGTGTATTGTTTCTCAATTGGCGTCTGATAGATTAACGACAAAATAGCAACACAACATTACGTAAACGCATTGTAATAAGGTAATAATATTTAGCATTTCTTTCTTCATGTAAGCCCGTCGTGGGAAATAAACAATGGTTTGGGGGTCAGGTCACAGAAAATATACAAGGCAAATGTGGTTAAACAGCACACAAGAGCAACAAGTCATGAATAACTTATTCCCCTCGTTCAAATTCAAAATTATAACATTTTCCATAAATACTCTTATCAATAATGCGTGTATGAGTGTGATAAAGTGTCAATCTAAAAATAAAATGGATTTCTCATTTAAGCGCTTTTAAATTATTAACTTAAATACCTTAATAATTCACATAAAACGCATACTTCTCTAGAACATTTTTTACTTCCTTACTTCTTAAGAAGAGAAAGTACTGTAATCAGGCACAGACAAAAATCATAATCTCTTATTGTCGGGCCCTGGTAACGAAAACGTGAATAAATCTGGTTTATATATTATATAGTAAAATACTTCCTCTAACACGTTGGTGTGGCCACAATCCTTGTTGTGGGTGGATCCTTGATACCGAAATCGATTGACCGCAAAACGTCTGTCGGAAATCAACGCTAGCACTTAAACCGTTCAGCCGATTTTCTCTAAAATTGATATTCTCCCGATCGATTCAAATGAATAAATTCATAATTTTTCGGCGTCTACCTCCTACAAATAGAATATTGAAAATACATATATTTTTTCTTGATGAAACCTGCTCTTTAAAGACAGATATTGAAATAAGGTAATGTACAATTTTTCGAAAATATGAATTTTATTCGCGTAATTGTGAAATACGGGCAATTTTAAAATTTAAAATGATTATTGTTTCAAAAAATGGCTCCAATTTTTTATTAAATTTGCTCTTTGTATGGATCAACGGAAGACAAAAAAATTGGTGCTATTCTCATTTCCGGTGAACTCTTTGTATTTCGAAAACTGGCAAAAGGTTAACATTTCAAAACTACGAAGTTGAAAATAAACATTTTTTGCTCGTCAACAAAATGTTTCTAAAAGGATCAGATGTTTAAAAAGATCATGTACAAGTTTCTGAAATATCGAGTTGTTTGCTCAATTTGTGCTTAAAATTAATGCAATTTATTAAAAAACACCTTTTCTCACAAAACCACCCAATTTTTTTCATTAAATTATTTCATAGATAAAACAGGGGACGCGTAAAACAATGGGGGAGATCTTATTTCGTTGAACTCTCTCCAATTTTCGAAAATTGCAAATTCAGAAATTATGCAAGCAAGTTGCATTTAGGCAAATTTAGAAACAATGTGGGGTTGTAGCAACACTAGTTAATATTGAAGAAGAAAGTCTGTTTCTTCTTTAAATATCTGTGTGTGTTTTCATCACTTTAGGAGACCGAATTATAAAGTCCAATAGAGAGTTGTATATTGAAGAATAATGTATTTTCAATTGCATGGCTTTAAAACCCTCAGTGTTAAAAGTAAAACAGGAATAAAGGCTGATAAAAAAATGAAACCTTTAAATTAAAAAAAATAACTGATAAAGACTGAATAGTACAAAATATAAAAATGTATGTGATCAAACTACTAGTCTGTGGGCACTGCAACGGCCAGGTGGGTGAACAGCAAAAGGAGAGGTTCGTACGTAGGGAATCCGACGATTGTTCGGTATATATTCGCCTTATTTATACTGTCGCGGCGCTTACTGTGTTATTTTAGAAATATTATTGCCTAGTGCTGCGAATAGAGAGAGGGAGGGGAAATATGCACTTGGGGTAGGTAAAGGGAAAGTTGCAGTTGCATTAGTCAATTGATACTGAGATCACACGGAAGTAGAACTGTGTAAATCCGCTAACGAGAACGTTGTTTTTGTATGTTCACATGTTTTTTTTATTCACAGCAGGTCTAGGAAGTGTGTTAATATTCACCAGATATTTTCTGTTATGTGGGTAGCGAGTTTGATGACAGTCTCAAAGACACCCATTGCGCCGATCGTCAAAAAAGGCGTACAAGTTGTATTTTGAATCATAGGTAGATGAGGTAAGGGGTTAGGCACCACAGAACTGTTTGCTCCGGTTGCTCCATTATTTAAGAGGATAGCTGCTTGGAACCCACCCGTCTATGCTGTTTGAGTAGCCACAGTTGTGGAGGGAACCAAGGAGACCATGTTACAGGATTGCTACTTTTGTTTACCGAAAGTAACAGGAGTCTCAAGTCAATAAAAACACAAGTTTATTATCCAAATTTGAAATCTGCAATGCGCTCAGTTCCCGTTAGAAAATTTGCGATGATTCGCAATCCGGAAGAATGGCGCCTATTTATTGATATCCTCATAGTAGTTTCAAAGCTGTTTGTTACACAATTGAAACGAGAAACCTTCAATATTAGTAACCCAGACCAGTCAGTTAAAGGAAATCCACGAGATATGAGGCTACTCCTAAGTATACCTGGACATGTGAATCACAACTGATTCTTGAATTACATTTCCTTCACTCTCATTTGGATCTCTCCCACTTACCTTGGAGATGTCAGTGATGCACAAGGTGAGCTCTTTCACTAGCACATATCGCTGCCAAGAAGAAGACTCTATAAGCGAAGACTATAAGGAAAGTTGGCCAACAAATCTTTCTGCGAATTACTGCTGGGACACTCCTACGAGAAGTTTCACAACCCACCTATCAAACGGAAAGTTTCCAGGAAACCGTTTCTAAGTTGCAAGTAGATTTCAAGCTTTGTTCAGCTTTCTAGTACTGTTTTCATTGAGTTTTGTAATACAATTGTTTGTGTAATTAACAAAATATTTTTACATGATCTGTATATTAATCAGCTAAAGATTCCTCCTTTATTGTTACTGAATCGTTTCCAAATTTCTCGAAAGACTTATGTGGCGTATCGTTTCCAGAAAACGTGGTACGTGATGGAACATTTCTGATTTCATTTTCGCATTCAGTGCATGTGATTTAGTATAGAACACGTATTTTCATCTCGCGGCAAGACACAATGTTCAAATTTATTGCTCTTGTAATGGCCAGAAAGAATACACGAAGGATTAAATGCAAACGCATGCGTTTCTAAAAAACATTCTTCTGAAAAATTAACTTACTTTCAGATATCACTCATTTATCATAAAAAGCTACCTTTCTGGTGTTTTTACTTGCTTGGGTTTTCACTAGAGCATGCTTGGTGATTCTATTTAACCATGCACATCCACCGGCTCAAAAATATACCGCTTTGGAGTCCGTTTGTCCCTCGCTCCTTAATCTAATCTAGAGGAACGAGGAGCTCGAACTTAACGTGACAAGACACTGCAGGCGCTTCCACTTGTCAACATAATCTCGCCGACAGTAAAAACGCCGCAAATGTTTCCGATAACCCATAATGTTTGTTCAACGAACAGTGAAATTACATTTCTCAGGCATCGAAGTAAAAACGTCCGAAGACGACTCTCGCCGTTTGAAAATTGTGTAAGTCCTAAATATTCTAAAAGCCACTAAGGCCCAGTTTCCATTACTAGGTGGCCGTAGATGTACCGCGTAGAAAAAGGAAACGCGTGAAGACTGAGTTTGACTTGCGAGGCGAAGTCGTAGAGTTAGTTAATTAGAGATAGTTTAATACCTTATTTTACGTGGCGAGACTCGGGCCATCATGCCCGCTCTTCTGTCTGACCACGCAAATTCGCTACGCTCCTTTCACCATCTAGCGGAGAAAGAAGGTTTTATCTCGGGCGACAAACAGGCGATTTGAAAATTAGCTTAGAGGCCTCATTTAGACTTGAGATCTTTTACGTGGAGCAAATCTACTACACATGTCAGCCGGCTTTACTTACCCTCCGAGGAAGGCGTGCGAAGGAGTTTTTCGCCCTTAAACATCCACGGCTTCGATCTGGTTTGAACCCGCAATATTGAGTACAACAATCCGATACGCTGCTGTACCATCGAATTCGCAACAATAGAGTCCCCTGCCAACTTGCATCTTCTCTCGTCCCGGCCGCCCGTCAACGAGTTGGTGGCCACAGCATAATACTCTCTGAGCAGAGTCCGAGTGCGGCTTTGCAACGGGTCCTCCTGATGGGACGAGATGTCGCCGGCTGGCGCGATTCGCTATCTGTGACGTCGGATGTCGCTCTTGCACGATACGCCGCCGCAAATCTTTAAAAACGGCCGACGCATGATTTGGG
>JAHLJT010003656.1:90474497-90743824 GCA_031308135.1 Acheta domesticus
CGATCGTCAGGCGAAACGACCTTGGTGAAACGTTTCGAATAAGGCGTTTGACGCGCCGTCAATGGTTTGACGTCCGTCAAAGCTGCTGATCAGCGTTGGTGAAATCGACCGTTAGAATATTAAAGAACACAAAAATCAAGTCGTATATTTTGCAATTTTTTGGCAATTTTCCTTTAAAAATTTGTAGCCGTGTTTAAGAAAATGACGTTTAAGCGCTACTAAAAGTGCGAAATTTGATGCTCATTTTCACAGAAAATTTTGAGTTTTAAAAAAGTTCTTTTGAAGTCATTTGAAGCACAATAACTCACAAAGACAATAGAGTTTAGAAACTCCTGGTAATGTGCAATCTGTAAAGATTATTATATTTGTGAGTGTAAGTGCTTGAAATAAATTCAAATAAAGTATTTTGAAAACTGAAAAATTTCCTGTGAAAATGAGCTTCAAATTTCGCATTTTTAGTAGCGCTTAAACGCCATTTTCTCTTAAACGGCACACAATTTTTAAAAGAAAATTGTCATTTATGACTAGGTTTTTGTGTTTTTTAATATTCCAAAATTAATGTTTCCGTTCTACCAATAGGAAACCGAGAAATTAAGAAAATGACCAAAAAAATGTAGTATGTTCGGCGATAGATGGCAGCTGACACGAGTATGTGGCAATTCCGAATAGGGCACCCAGACCCAGACCCGAATGGCACCCAGACTCAAGGAAATAGAAAACTAATACGGTCTGTGCCATTCTGTAGCACCACTAGTTCGTTATCAGCGCCCGGCAACGAATTATTTCTGGCGAAAATTCGCCATTTTTTCGCGCAGCATTACATAACTTTCCATATACTACGTATATCACTCCGTGTATACATACGTGTACGGGAAAGTAAAAAATCCCCTAACGCGTGGTGTAGCCAGAACCCCTCTTTTGTGGGTCCTTGATACCGAAAAACCAATTGAAAGGAAAACGTCCGTCTGTCCAACCGTCTGTGAACACTGCTATCGCCTAAACCATATGTACGATTTCTTCCAAAATGGGTATTCCGCGGTCGATATGGTTCTAGTCGAAGCTTTAGGATTTTGAAAAGATTCTGTAAAATTTGGGGGTACTTTACATGAAGCCCCCGGACATTTTCAAAATTTTCTCCAAAACGGCTCCAAATTTTTTCTTTAAATTTCTTGTAAGAATAGAGTCAAATACACTTATTAAGGTGGCATAGGTCCGATTTTCACATAACTATGAATTTTCGAAAATTGCAAAAGTTTGAATTTTATTCGGCGTCTTTCTCCAACTACAAAATTGAAGATAGAGATTTTTACTTCAAATAAAATGTGTTCTCCAAAGTGAGTTCTTTTTTTAAGGCCGTATACATTGTGTTGAAAATTTTAGTAGTTTTCGCGCAATATTGCCTGCAATATGTGCAATTTAAAAAATTACAAAAACTAGATTTTCTCAAAAACTGCTCCAAATTTTTTCTTTAAACTTTTGGTATAGATAGTGGTAAATGTACTCTATTAAATGACATAAAAGCCACATTGCTGTATTCTTTGGTTTTTCAAAATTTGGAAAAATGTAATTTTTTTGATTTGTCTCTCACGTCGATAATATTTACAGTAGCGACGCTTTGTTCACATTATTATATTTATGAGTACATGTGCTTAAAATAATGTCAAGTAAAGTTTCTCGAAAATACAACCGTTTTCTGTGAAAAGTAGCTCAAAATTCCCCATTTTCAGAAACGCTCTAACGCCATTTTCTCATAAATGGCTTGAAAACATGTCTTCAAACTTCTCGATCGGATAGTTCTAAATGCACACTTTGTAAGGTTTATTTTGAGGTATTTTTTGTTTTTTTCAAAAATTACACAAATGTAATTTTTTTAAAGATCTCTCACATCTTTAATATGCGCATTACCAGCAATTTTTAACATTATTATATTTGTGCTTCAAAAGACTTCAAATGAAGTATTTTAAAAACTCGAAAATTTTCGGTGAAAAAGAGCTTCAAATTTCTCATTTTTAGTAGCGCTAAAACGCCATTTTCTTTAAAACGGCACAAACTTTTTAAGAGAAAATTGCCATTTAGTACTAGGTTTTTGTGTTATTTAATATTCTAAAATGAATATTTCCGTTTCTACCATTAGGAAACCGAAAAATTAAGAAAATGTCAAAAAAAATGTAGTTTGTGCGGTGATAGATGGCAGCAGGCAAGAGTGTGTGGCAATTCCGAATAGCTAGCGAAGACCCAAGGAAATAGAAAACTAATACGGGAAAGTCTGTGCCATTGTGTAGCACCACTAGTTTTTCTTAATTTAGCAACTGGTTTTAACCACATTTCCGATACCACGGCCCAGCAACGAATTTTTTTCTGGCGAAAATTCGCCATTTTTCGCGGAGCATTACATAACTTTCCGTATACTACGTATATTACTCCGTATTTAAGTAGCGTTTATTGTCGACAGAACAATTTTTATACATGGTGGTAGTTTTGCACTACATAGTATCTATATATTGGATGGTTGGAGAGTTCAAGATTGTTTTGACCTTTCTTGCGTTATTTATAATAGTCTGAGGATTTTCCTCTCTTGTGTCATGACACACCTCTTTTGTATTATTTACATTATCATTACTTCAACAACCTACATCTAATTAAAATTACTTCGTAGGCGACTCTGTCGCGTCCTTATTGCTTTTATCTTAGCGAAATTCTCTTATCCTGAATGGCCTAATACTAAGCACAAGTGTCACTGTCACGTCCTTGTGCACTGATTACTATACGGGAATGTAATAAGCAGCTAATAGATAAGTACTAACGCTCACCTTCGTAAAGCATCATGGGATACCTCAGTTCTCCACTAAGTAATGGCTACCGTTTGTCATCAACACGTGATGTGTTATCCTGGCTGAAATAGTTAAGCAGGTAAGATCAGTAGCGTAGCCAGGTAATTTTTTCTGGGTAGGCTCTAGAGCTGATTTACTCTGTATTTATTGCAATATCTCAAAATGACAATTGTTGTTTAATGTCTCGCCGTTCATTTGTTGTTGTTATTATTATTATTATTATTATTATTATCATTATTATTATTACTATTATTATGTTCTCAAACTTATGGTCTCACACAGATACTACACAGAAACAATATCAAAGCATGGTAACACTGGCATATTTGAAATCTACAAAACAAATTAAGGCATTTTAACACATTAGCATAAAACAACATTTTTCCCAAATAATAATAAAATTCTAGTAGTCTACTGTTTGTTGTCACCTCCAAGTGTGTCATCCCAAGTCTATCCGGTAAACTGAGTTTGTGTGTGTTGCGCGCCTGCCGACTGTAGAAACAGTGTATCTGCGTCTCGCGAGCACACGAACTGCGCATGCGTTGTAGGCTCTGAACGCCAGAGCCTTCCTCCAATGACGGATAAGTTCGCAACTAAGCGGGATGTTCAAGATGCAAAACCTACGTGAAACGTGGTAATTGTGAATTGAAAAATTATCAATAAGCACATTACGAAGTAATGAGAACGGTTTTTGTTTTTCATTAAATGTTTGGGTAGGCTCCACCTTGCAGCCTAATAGGTAGCTACGCCGCTGGGTAAGGTTACTTTTTGAACATTATTTTTCAATCCAAATCTGCTTCTTTGCGTTTATTTGAATCATTGTGTTGCTTAATAATACATTATCAGGCATCCATTGAATTAAATAATAGATTAAAAATTTGGGATTATTGCATACCATGTCAAATACTGTTATGCAGAAATTAGATACATATCCAGTGTTTGATATCACCTGTCGATTACTGGTTTTAGGACTTTTTTGTGAAATCTAGCAGTTCTTAATGCTAAAAACATTATACCTTTAAAATACAGACATTCTGTCTTTGTTTTTCGGAAGAACACGCAATATTAACAATAAATGACAGGCTTTGTTCATATTGTGGTCTGTGTCCGGTCACGGACATTGTATGAGATTGGCCACGCGCTCGCGGTGTCGCCGTCGCTGCCGACATCTCCTTATCAGTAGCTGGGGGGGGGTGAGCAGGAGGGGTGTAGCCCCCTACCTTGGGTTGCGACGCACGCGGAGGGGGGGGCAAAGAGAAGCGAGCGGACGAAGAAGATTTTGGGACGTCGGAGTGTGAGGTTGTGAGGCAGTAACGAGGGAAGGAGTGAGCTTTTTGGGAGGCAGGTGTTGTGACGACGGTAGCTGCAGGAGGACGGAGTGGCTGCGATTGTGTCTCGGGACATGGGTTAAAGACATGAATTAAATAATAGATTAAAAATTTGGGATTATTGCATACCATGTCAAATACTGTTATGCAGAAATTAGATACATATCCAGTGTTTGATATCACCTGTCGATTACTGGTTTTAGGACTTTTTTGTGAAATCTAGCAGTTCTTAATGCTAAAAACATTATACCTTTAAAATACAGACATTCTGTCTTTGTTTTTCGGAAGAATACGCAATATTAACAATAAATGACAGGCTTTGTTCATATTGTGGTCTGTGTCCGGTCACGGACATTGTATGAGATTGGCCACGCGCTCGCGGTGTCGCCGTCGCTGCCGACATCTCCTTATCAGTAGCTGGGGGGGGGGGTGAGCAGGAGGGGTGTAGCCCCCTACCTTGGGTTGCGACGCACGCGGAGGGGGGGGCAAAGAGAAGCGAGCGGACGAAGAAGATTTTGGGACGTCGGAGTGTGAGGTTGTGAGGCAGTAACGAGGGAAGGAGTGAGCTTTTTGGGAGGCAGGTGTTGTGACGACGGTAGCTGCAGGAGGACGGAGTGGCTGCGATTGTGTCTCGGGACATGGGAACTGGCTTCGCTACAGAGAATTTGTGCTGCGCTGACGCGCAAGCGAGTTCGAGAGGCAGCCACGCACTGTTCGCTATAAGCGTCTTGCCACTTGGACGAGGCTATACCCTCCAAACTGAGGTCGATATCACAGGCCAAAGACCAAAATAGTTTTTGGGTGTGTTCACCTAATTCTTATCATTTTAAGTGTCCTGATTCCAAAAATAACATTAAAAATACCGTATCACTCACCATGTGTTCACATTTTAACATTTCCTCTACATACGAGTAGCTAGGCAAATGCTCTGAGTATCTAGAAATGTATGAGATGCAGGAAGTTATAAATTCCCATATTTACTATGTGAATGGGATAGTAGGGCACGAGATTAGCATTAGTCTAGAAAGAATTGGCCTGAAAGAAAATCTTTAAATCCAGGGAAAAGAACATTCTACGGGAACATCTGGTAGATCAACACAAGATTCTGCTGCCTCCATTGCACATAAAATTAGGTCTCATGAAACAATTACCTCACCTAAAGATGAGTAGAGTTTCTAGTACCTTTGTGAAAAGTTTACGCAATTGTCTGCAGCAAAACTATTAAAAGAGGGTATCTTCATTGAGACTGATATTAGAAAAGTGATGTTTGATCCCCAATTTGAACTACATACGACAGAAAACGAAAATTAAGCATATAGTGCTTTTAATCACGTTGTTAATACGTTCCTAGCCAACAAAAAAGTCTCAGACTCTCAAGCAATTGTTGCCAATATGCTAAATGCTTTCAAGAAATTGAGATGTTTAATGAGCCTCAAGGTTTATTTTTTAAACAGTCATTAACAATTCTTTCCAGACAATTTAGGTGATATAAGTGAAGAACAAGATGCGCGTTTTCATTAAAATCTGAAAGTGATGAAAAAACGTTATCATGGACGCTGGAACACCAATATTATGGGAGATTACTGTTGGTCACTTCACCGAGAGAGTCAGCAAAAAGCGCAGAGGAGAACAAGCTATTTCGAGGGCTGTAAAGAAAAGAGGCAAAGAAAATATACGTCAATGGACACTTATATACTTCGTAGAATGTAATGTTAAGAATATAAAGCCATCTTCTATGTTTAAATAAAGTTCTCTGTTCTCTTTTAGAGGACGTTTATTTTTCATTTTATTTGTATATATAGCATATTTTCCCGTATATTAATAGATCAAATTCTGACTCAACTGTAGGTGATGGAAGGAAATAGAGTTCAGATGCGGATTCAGCACCCACAAAACTATAAAAATCAGCTATTAAGATTTAAAAAGTTTTTTGAAATCTTTTCGTTGGCCAGTGTATTCGGTCCTTTTAGTTCCTCATAGTTTTTCTTTCCTGACGAACTGCCACGATTGAGCGAAAACTCGAGTTTGGTGTTTTCGCAAGAGGTGTGTAATGAAGTGCAATAAAACTAGTGGCGTAAAAATGCAAATGTGTTTTACGGTGGCATGAGAGAAAATAATTTCATAATAACTCTAGTGGTCACCCGTATACTGTAAAAATAACTGAGGATTTTGAAGCAATTGACTATAAAATGCAGAATAATATGTTGTTTCTATACTTTACTGTCAGATTGTTTTTGGCCATTAACATTCTCTTTTAATGACTGATATATTCTTCCATTGGTATTTTCATAGTAGCTTTGTACTATTTGCTAAAGTTATTTCAAGTTATGTATCTTTCTTAAGAGAGAACATCACTGATTTTGGAAAAAAAACTTATGTTAATAAAATGCAAGTTCAGTTTCTGTCTTTAAAAGGAATATTTTGGACGATAGTGTTAAATTCAAGTTGAGTCAGAAATCAACTAGAGCTTTTTATGAATAATTGAAAAGTGTTATTAAATTATATTTACTGTTCAAGAACATTTTGGATGATAGTGTTAAATCCAAGTCAAGTTACAAAATCAACTAGAGCAGTCGCGGCTCGTGGTTTTATAAATGGGGAAGGCTGCAAATGCATTGCATTGCATTGCATTGCATTACAGTGCAATGCATTGCCAGTCTTGTATTTCTATTAATAAATCTGATACAGACTTAAGGGAGTAGCGCTCCTACCGCGTATCGGGAAAACCAGTTAAAGCACAATGCTAGCCGCTGAACTGCATAGTAATGCCATCTGGTGAGCACGCCCTTCTTCAGAACCTAGACGCCCCCACCCCACCCTTGAAGGCTGCCTATCCGCAGCCTTTCGTCCGCCGGTAAGCCTGTGCAGTGAATGCATGACGTCACGCCTCCTCGTTTTACACAGGCCTTATGGCAGAATGAAGTGGGAGCCTACCGCTTCTCTCTTCCCTGTCAACAGCTTCAAATGCGTTACGAACGGCCGTTAATGAACCGACAAAGAAAAAGTTTGATATGATTGTTACATAATACAACTCAGAAATCCATTATTAATAAATAAATACATGTTTAAACATATTTTTAAATTTCTTTTTGAGGGCTATTTCTCTAAGAGAGGCTCCGCTTTACAGCCTTCAATGACGATCCGCGCCTGAACTAGAGCTATTCATGCATAATTAAAAGTTAAAAATGTATATTTGTTATGAACTGTTGAAGAATTTAAGTGAACTTAAATATCTCAAAATAGATATTGAAATTAAGAATGCCTGTCGAGAAGAAATAAAACATATTTTCGATTTCAACCAAAGGTGTCTGCTGTAATAAATGGTAATTTTATATAGTTGTTCAAGAAACTTTTGAATATTCTGTTTTCAAAACTATATTTATTCATTTTAATTGTATACAAGATATTTCTTTGTAATTTCAGTGACTTTTGTGTAAGAAATTACATACAAACGTTAATGCAGGATATGTTGGGGACCAGTTAACTGCAATTTTCGTAAACAGAAGGTACTACGATATTCTGTCGTGCGAGATGTATGTGCTCTTCTCTCTTATGTAACTCTGTGCACTCATCTCCTCAGAGATCTCTCTTATTCAATTTGGTGAATTTCAATTTATTTTGTCGCAGAAGATATTGCTGTGATTTTAATTTGTGCAAATTTAAAATTAATTCATAATCTTGTAGTGTATGTTCCTTTTGATGCTTTTTTGGATACTGTTACATGTTTTTGTTTGTTTTATTTTTTAGTGTCAATGTTGCTGTCATTCTGTAATTTTTGTTTTTCTTTCAACGCGTATCCAATTAAATGTTGTTCTGTGGTCACAACGTTTGGTTGTTGTTGTTGTTGTTGGTTTTTTTTTTTGAAATCTTCAGAAGAGTCACGATCTTACGAGAACCCTCTCCTACAACCACCGACAATTGAGAGGTCGGTTTCAATGGGGCACAACCTGTAAGGCTCGAAGATTTTCGTTCTATAAAAAAAAATCTTTGTAGTACATGCCCCAGAACGGATGCCATTGGACACGCGTTCACCTTCCAACCACAGTTCCTTCCATAATTGGTGAACCAATTATTTTGCTCTCCGAATTCGAGATGCAGCTGCGGTCAAATCAGATAATTCAATAAACCGACAATTAAGATCGATTACAATGGCTTCTAACTACTGAGGGCTCGAAAATTTTCAGTATACAACCGAGTTCCATGAGTTCCGAGTTCCATGAATTCCGAGTCCAATGAGTTCCGAGGCAATGGTTTCAAAACTGACAAACAAAATGTGTGAATGTAGCTGTTCTACAGGATGATGAAGGCATTTTCTTAGGAAAGTATAATTATTTTAATTTAAAACTTTTAAAAATAATATTACACTACACAGAAGTATTAATTGAAAAGAAATAATTAAAATTTAAAATCATGAAAAAGGAAGAAACAAGAACATTTTTGTAGGATTATTAAATTTAAAGAGATGGAGGGGAAGGATTTTAATTTGTGCAAATTTTAAAATTAATTCATGATAATCTTGCAATTGATTTTCCTTTTGATGTTTTTGGGATATTGTTAAATGTTTTTTTTTCTTTTTTAGTGTCAATGTTACTGTCATTCTGTAATTTTTGTTTCGCTATCAACGCGTATCCAATTATATGTTGTTCTGTGGTCACGACTTTGTGTTGTTGTTTGTTTGTTTTTGTTTTTTTCGAAATCTTCAGAAAAGCCACGATCATACGAGAATCCCCGCACAACCGGCAATTGAGAGGACGATTTCAATTAGCATTAACACGCACCTGTTTAGTAGAGCAAGATCCTAGCTCCGAAGAAGTAACGCGAACCACAAATATTCCTAACGTTCCGAGTCCTTTCAAAGATAACATTATTTTGGCCGGAAAAGCTTTTACAAACAAAGTAAAAAAAAGAAACTTTGCCTAGCGTGGTAACATCCAAATAATGGCAACATTATTATCATCGAAAATTCAAAAAAGATACAAATAGAAGAGAACAAGGAGAAAACAGCCGAGGGAAAAAGAAAGAGGGGAAAAAGAGCTAAAAAAATTTCAAAATGAAAATAAACAACAAAAAAAAAAACGAAAAGGAAGGAATTACTTTCTTAATCAGAAGCAGAAGATGTAAGTTCAATTTAACCGACCTGTCAGATGAAGATGCTCGAATTTCCCCAAATGATTCATGTGAATTATTCCCTGCTACGTCAAATCCAGTAAATAAAGCCCTTGAAACCAACCAACGTGAGAGTGACAAGAAACTGTCATGTTAACATTTTGGAAAGAAACGTAAGATATGTTTTTGTGTCGGATGTGATCGACGAAGGCAGATATAAAACCTTTGTTCTTAATCCAATCAATCGCCTAAAAAAAGTTTTCCATTAAGTACTTTCCGTATACATACGTGTATACGGAGTAATATACGCATGAAAGGGAAAGTTATGTAATGCTGCATTACAGTTTTTTCCTGAACTGTGCTTTCCATCCTTCCGCATTTTCAGATTTTTGTCTTTCTTTGATTGAAGGATGGAAAATAAGGATTTGACATATGTATTGTAATAAAATTGTTTATAACTTCAACTTCATTTAATGGGGTTTCATATGATACGTATTAATGGGATCTTGAAACAAAGCACAATAAGAATAAATAATTAAGACTGTACAAAAATATTGCATATTTTGAGCAAACAATTTCAATGTTAATAAGCATATAATAATAACTTAGGGATAGAAACAATCTTATTTCAATACACAGTACTTATGACAAATCCATATTTTCAATTCCTTGGAAACACACAATATTTGAAAATGGGGCAGGATGGAAAGCAGAGTTCAGGAAAAATGCAACAGTGTTGTGAATGTTTGGAATATGTTTCGTATCCTCCAGTACTAAAATCCCTTTCCTTCCCCGAGCCCGCGTTTGCTGGGGGAGCGCTGCGTGACCTTGTGGGGCTGACAGTTACAATGAAAATATCCGTTAAACACTAGTCGTAAAAAAATCAAAATTACTCAAAAAATGTTTATCTAACATATGACAATATTTATATCATTGGATTTTTCTTTTTACGTTTGTCATGATAGACCGAAAAAATATGTATAGTTCCATTTGAAAAAACAAAGCTACCTCAAATATCTCGTAAAATATAAGTGATAGAACAGAAATCAATACACATTTCAATTAGCCCCATTCCCTCATTCACTTCCGTGAAAGCTGCATTGCAATATCTTCAACCGTTCAAAAGATACAGGAGGTGCCAAAGTTACGTGACTCACCTGTTTAAACAGCGAGGGTTTTACGGCTGACGCCGCATCTCGCTTCCCGATCTCCATTTTTCTCTATCATCCCAATCTCCTTCCTGTACGAGTCCTCTGGCAGCCATCGCGTCTTGTACGTCTTGGGCCCAGCTTCTTGGTTGTCGACCCCGTTATCTTCTCTGGAGGAATCCACTTCCATATTAATTTACGCCACCTAAACTCCTCCATTCTTTCTAGATGACCATACCAGAGGAGGAGTTTGGTTTCAATTTTGTCGATAATATTTCGTTTAACGCCCATAATATCTCTTATTCTCTCATTATGCACATGGTCCAGTTTGGAAGTGCCACTGCTTCTTTTCCAAAAATCCATTTCAAATGCAAGAAGTCTGTCTCATTTTCTTTTATTCAGTTCCCAAACTTCTACACCATAGGTAGTAATACTTTCAACCACTGAGGAATAAATGATATGCTTTGTTCTTTTTTTATTTTATTATTTCACAGAATGGGGTTTAGTTGCCGTATCGCTCGTTTACCTTGTCCAATTTTATTATTAATGTCATCACTGCTTTTACCATTAGGTGATAAAGTGGCCCCTAAATAAAGTTTTACAACATTTAATTTTTTCAGTCTCTATCTCGATATCTTCCAGCTCGTCATCTCCCACTTTCAAATACTCCGTTTTTGACATATTAATCTTTAGGCCCCATTTTTCATATTCGACTTTCAACCTACGGAGCATATAGCTCAAGTTATCCATATCCCCGGCCACGATGACCTGATCGTCGGCAAAGAGTAGGGTATACATAATTTCACCACGACTGGAATGCCCATACCACTACATTTCCTCTTCCACTCTATAGGGCTTCCTCCAAAAATAGATCTTAAAAAGTGTCGGTGCCATAGTACATTCCTGTCGAAGGCCCATTCGTAACCAGGAATTCTGAGGAAACTTTTCTGTCTATTTTGACCATGCTCATATAGTTGCTGTAAAATTCTTTTACGGCACTAACATAAGTTGTCGACACTCCATTTTTATATAAACTGGTCCATAACTTGTTTTGTGGAACAGTGTCGTAAGCCTTGTGTAGATCTACAAAAGCTAGATGAGTTGTTAAACCTCTACAAACTCTTTTTTTTCAATCAGGTTTCGTAATGTAAATATACCATCTATACATGAGCGCCCTCTCCTAAATCCATTTTGTTTTTCAGAATCCTTCTATCAACCTCTCTCCATTATTATTTATTGTATTTTCCCCAAGATGCCCTACTATAGGATCGGCAATTCTCCATCCAGTGCGAGCATTTAAATCACCAAGTAATAAAAGTTCTTTTCGGTCACTTACTTTCTCCAGTGATTTTGTCAATTCTACATAAAATACATCCTTATTTGCAATATCGGCATCAGCATTTGGGGCATAAGCAAATATAATAGTAACTACATGACTTTTAATCTCATTTGCACCTTTAAAATTCTATCATTAATTTGTTCCCTGGTGATATTGTTTTTATATTTATTTTGATAGCGCCTAGAAACCCCACTATCTTCCTTAGGCACCCCACTATAAATGTGGATGTATCCATTCCTTTCTTCCGTACCCCTTCTTTTCTTCTTAGTTTCTGTGAATCCTACTATGTCTATATCATACTTTTTTTTGATTTCTCTAAATACCTCCTCAGTTTTTGTGGCAATTCCCTGAATGTTCCATGTTCCGATATTCAAAGTCCGTTCCCGCGCGTGTTTCCGTCTTGATCCATCCTGATCCGAGGCTTTGCCGGAAGTTTTGCAGTTTGTTTCTTTTTTTAAGGGTGACAGAGTGCAGGTCCGACGCCCCAACCCCCAACCTGGAGGACCAGAGATTTTCTTTTTGGGGTTACTTTCCCCTAGACAGGTTGGCTTCCCTCTCGCCTATAGAGTCCTTTCCACCCTACCTCCATAAGAAATAGGAAGAAAAGAGCTTCGAAGAAGAAAAGACCGAGTATACAAGAAAAGTAGAAGAAGCGAAATGAATGACTCCCTAGCCCTCGCAACCTAATAGCATGGGGGTCGAAGAATACAAGGGTCAAGAGAGACCAAATAGGAAAGTTAAAGAAGTATGGCACAAGTAATGCCACACTAGTGACCCTCCTCCTTTATCCGGGCTTGGGACCGGCGGTGCCCGCTGCCGCCGCACTGCTCGCCCCACCCACCACCATATATCCGCAGGTGCGACGAACAGACACAGACGGAGTTGCTAAATTAAGAAAAAAATCCTCTAACACGCGGTGTAGCCAGAATCCCTGTTTTGTGGGTCCTTGATACCGAACTAGTGGTGCTACAGAATGGCACAGACTTTCCCGTATTAGTTTTCTATTTCCTTGGGTCTTCGCTAGCTATTCGGAATTGCCACATACTCTTTCTTGCCAGCTACCATCTATCATCGCCAAA
Source organism: Acheta domesticus (assembly GCA_031308135.1). NCBI lineage: Eukaryota > Metazoa > Arthropoda > Insecta > Orthoptera > Gryllidae > Acheta > Acheta domesticus. The sequence continues at coordinate 90,487,329 of JAHLJT010003656.1, forward strand.
AGTACATTTTTTTGTCATTTTCTTAATTTTTCGGTTTCCTATTGGTAGAACGCAAATATTAATTTTAGAATATTAAAGAACACAAAAACCTAGTCATAAATGGCAATTTTCTTTTAAAAAAGATGTGCCGTTCAAGAGAAAATGGCGTTTTAGCGCTACTAAAAATGCAAAATTTGAAGCTCATTTTCACAGAAAATGATTGAGTTTTCAAAATACTTTATTTGAAGTTATTTGAAGCACTTACACTCACAAAATATAATAATGTTTATGAATTGCTCGTAATGTGCATATTAAAGATGTGAGAGATCTTTCAAAAAATTACAATTATGTAATTTTTGAAAAAACAAAAAATAACTCAAAATAAACTTTACGCTATACTAAAGAGTGTAATTAGCACTATCCGTTACAAAAGTTTCAAGAAAAAAATTGCAGCCATATACGAGAAAATGGCGTTTGAGCATTTCTGAAAATGCCGAAATTTGAGCTACTTTTCACAGAAAACGGTGGTGTTTTCGAGAAACTTTACTTGACATTATTTAAAGCATATATACTCGTAAATATAATAATGTGAAAAATCGCCGATAATGTAAATATTAACGACGTGAGACACAAGTAAAAAAATTTACATTTTGGTAATTTTTGAAAAAACCAACCGATAGACGAAAATGACTTTTGTGTCATTGGTAGAGTACATTTACCACTATCCCTACCAAAAGTTTAAAGAAAAAATTTGGAGCCGTTTTTGAGAGAATCTTGTTTTGGTAATTTTTTTAAATTGCACATATTGCACGCAATATTGCACGAAAACTACCAAAATTGTGAAAAACATTTACATGACCTTTAATTAAAGAACTCAATATGCAGAACAAATTTTATTTGAAGAAAAAATCTCTATCTTCATTTTTGTAGTTGAAGAAAGACGCCGAAAAAAAATTCAAACTTTCAAAATTTTCGAAAATTCAGAGCTGTACGTGAAAATCGGACCTATGCCATGTTAAAAAGTGTATTTTACTCTATTCATACAAGAAATTTAAGAAAAAATTTGGAGCCGTTTTTGAAAAAATTTGAAAATCCCGGGGGGCTTCATATAAAGTACCCCCAAATTTTGAAGAATCTTTTTCAAAATCTCAAAGCTTCGACTAGAATCAGATCGACCGGGGAATATCCATTTGGAAGAAATCGTATGTATGGCTTAGGCGCTAGCAGTGTTCACAGACGGACGTTTTCCTTTCAATTGGATTTTCTGTATCAAGGACCTAGAAAACAGGGTTTCTGGCTACACCACGTGTTAGGGGATTTTTTTTCTTAATTTAGCAACTGGTTTTATCCACTTATTCGTTTTCATGGCCCGGCAATTAATTTTTTTCCGCCGAAAATTTGCCATTTTTTCGCGCAGCATTACATAACTTTCCCTATACTACGTATATCACTCCGTGTATACGTACGTATACGGGAAAGTAAAAAACAATTGAAAGCAAGATGTCCGTCTGTGAACACCACTAGCGCCTAAACCATACGTAGGTTTTCTTCCAAATTAAAGAAATGCCTTCTTTAATTAATTGAAGAAAAGATTCTTCAAAATTTGGGGATACTTTACATGAAGCCCCACGGAGATTTTCAAAACTTTCTCAAAAATGGCTCCAATTTTTTTCTTTATATTTCTTGTAAGAATAGAGTAAAATGCACTTATAAAGGTCGCATGGGTAGGATTTTCACGGTTAACTCTGAATTTTCGAAAATTGCAAAAGTGCATTTTTTTCGGTGTCTTCCTCCAACTACAAAATTGAAGATAGAGGTTTTTCCTTCCAATGAAATTTGTTCTCCATAACGAGTTCTTTCATTAAAGTCATGTACATTTTTTTGAAAAGTTTAGTACTTTTCCCTTAATATTGCGTTCCGTATGTGCAATTTAAAACAATTTCAAAAACAAGATTTTCTCAAAAACGGCTACAAACATTTTCTTTAAACTTTTGGTAGTGATAGTGTTAAATGTACTCTATGAGATGACGTAAACAACTGTTTTGCTCTCACCGATTGTTGTTTTGTTTTTTCCAAAAATTACAAAAATTTCATTTTTTGACTTGCGTCTTACTTTGTTATTATTTACATTAGAGGAAATTTGTTCACATTATTTTAATTATGAGTGCATATGCTTTAAATAATGTCAAGTAAAGTTTCTCGAAAATTCAACCGTTTTCTGTGAAAACTAGCTCAAAATTCCGAATTTTACAGAAACGCTCAAACGCCATTTTCTCATAAATGGCTCCAAATTTGTTTCCTCAATTTTTTCGAATGGATAGCGTTAATTTCACTCTTTACTACGTCATAAAATTCATTTTGGGATTTTTTAAATTTTTTTTTCAAAAATTGCACAAATGTAATGTTTTGAAAGATCTCTCACTTCGTTAATATACACATTTCCAGAAATTTGTAAACACTGTTGCATTTGGGAGTTAGTGTGCTTCAAATTAAATTTTTCGAAAACTCAAAAAGTTTCTGTGAAAAAGCGCTTCAAATTTCTCATTTAAAGTACCGCTTAAACGCCATTTTCTTAAAAATGGCTCCAAATTTTTCAAAGAAGATTCAATAGGACGAGGTTTTACGGTTCTTTAATATTTTTAAAATAATATTTCCGTTTTACGGTTATGAAACCGAACATTAAAAAAAATATCAAAAAATGTACTTTACAATCCGGATGATTACGAGGAATTAAAGAAAGTGTTATTAATCATGTTTAAGTTCAGGCCCTAAAAATTTAGACAATTGTTTGTAAAGCATCAAAAGGCTGCGGAAGGAATCTAATATTTACGCACGGGAGTTAAAGAATTACTGTCGCGAGTGGGTGAGAAGATTGAAGGTCGAAACAAATGACGATTTATTAGACCTAATGGTAACGGATCAAATTAAAAAGCGAGTCACTCCAAAAATTCGAGATCATTTTATAGACGAATGGGGAAATTTATGTTCATCGTTCGAGCTAGTCGAGAAACTTGATAATTACAACAATCGCGCAGGCATGCATATAAGAAAATATTTTTTTTAATGAGGATGAAAATATTTCAATGCCTGGTTCCTCCACATCTGTTAAGAAACCCTTTAGAATGCCCCTAGATAAGACTCCGGAAAATGCTTTATTTGAAAAACCAAAGAACTTTAATGCTGCAATTGTGGAGCAGAAGCGCGTTTTAAATTGAACTGTCCAGAACCGAAAAATGTGAGGAAAATTAATAATATCGAAGAATTAGGCACCGAGAATTCATTGACTCCGCATTTAACCACAGGGATGGTAAATGGCAAACGCATCTCCATTTTACTTGATTCTGGGGCCACATTGTAGACACTGTAGTTCAGAGATTTCCCAGGACGATTTCACTAGCAAAAACACATGGATAAAACAGCCCTTAAATAAACATCCCACACGTTTATCAGTTGCACGAATCGAAATGGTCGGCAACTTTGGTAGGATCAGTTACAGAGGCTGCCGTAGCCAAACGAAACGTTAAACTATATTACTTCTTGATGAGTAAGTGCACCGCAGTTCTCCTTACGGAAGGTCGGGATGCAGAATTTCCGTTGAATCTGACAAGCGCTGTTGTGGCGAGGGCCGTAAAGAAGCGCGAATTAGAGGTAGCGAATATAAACGGTATCGAAACCGAGGACGTGGAAGTAATTTTACTAGAGGAAGAGAGAGAATGAAGAAGAAGAAGAAATTATTAGCACGGGAAGTGAAATGGTTACTTTAGAACTCTTTTCAGTTGACAACTTCATTCAGGAGCAGAGTGAAATGAAAACTGAAAGGCAACCGGTATATAATCACAGCATTATGTTTGACCGGACGCAGTGGCAGTCCCTGGTTTAAGTTCTTCCACACTCATTGGCGCACTTCTAGAAATTTGCAATGGAATGGGTTTCGCTGGGGAAATTCAATGCGATCAAGAACCATGTTTAGTGAGTACACTGACTACCGAGTTTTTTGATAATTTTTACATCAAGGCAACTGGTAGTTCTGGGTATCAACTACAGAGTAACCCAGTATAACGGGTACACTGTACCTTAAAATTGGTTTAAAGAATTGTATTCAGGCAGCATCAGATTGGGAGAGGCTTTTGCCAGCGACAATGCGCTTCGAACAAAAGTGCATGAGGGTTTGGGGTTCTCTCCTACAGAGATTAAAAAAATGTTGAAGCCAAGACTGACAAGTTGTGTCTTGAGAATACTTATGTGACATTGTACATATTATTATAATGTCTATAATGTGTTTTGTATGTGTTTTCTTGTTTTTTTTTTTTGTTCTCTTGAATTCTTCACTAATATTGGAAAAAAATCATTGTCTAACTTGCGATTAACTATATCATGTTCTCAGTCAAATCGGACTTAACAATTCTAGTTTAGACATTTAGGAATAAATATCAAATTTTTCTCGCTTGGTTTTAGAATTAGTTGTAACTTGTTCACCCTTGAAAAAGGCAGAGAAAAAAAGATTCCTTCGGGAAGTAACATGTATAGCTGTCGGTCTATGTTTCATTGTCGTGAATTTATCCCAGTGGTATATTGTTATCTGCGGAAAAAGTTTTCCCCTAGGCATAGGAGAGTCTGTAACGTAGCAGACAATAGCTCTCAGCCTTTCTATGGGAGTTGGTCTCCGACCGGAAACAGATCAGCGTGGGGTCACTTCTACTCAAGCAAACGCTAATAGCGGGGAAGGGGAACGTCCTCCTTTTTGGATTACAAAGGCTACTGACTTTCTTTCAATGGTGGAAGGACAGTCTTTCTTCCTCTGTAACCCTTCAGTGCGGGTGGTTTATGGTGGTATCACGTGACTGGCCACGGAGGGCAGTCGAGGACAGGAACGCGTTACGTTCCGGTCATTCATGTAAAAGACAGCGAAGACGGCGGCGCGGTTGCTGTCCAGCAGAGAGTCGCGCGTCCTGGCGACAACAGGTACATTCGCATCACGCGAATGAAACTCTATAAATGCTCTGTACTTCAAACCATGCTATCCCTGTACATAAATTATAAATAAATACACATATGTTGTGTTATCCTGTCGTCTTATTTTCATCATGACGCTACAACACTATATGAAGATCCTGAGGCATTTTCAAATTTTTTTTCAAAAAATGGCTCCAAGTTTTTTTCTTTAAATTTCGAGTAAGAATATAGTGAAATACGCATAGGTGTCATTTTAAGAATTAACTCTGGATTTTCGAAAATTACAAGTTTGAATTTTTTTCGTCGTCTTCCTACAACTACAATATTAATTATTAAATTTCTATTATTAAATTTATAATTAAATTTAAACATCTAAACAATAATTACTTTTTCTGAATTCCTGAAATACGATTACAAATACTACAGGAATTCGTGTTTTCAGCAGCCCAGAACACTTCTCACACAAGATTCATGACAGTGTTAATACATATCAGACAAATATACCTGATACATATATTTCTCACACGAGGCCAGTGTCTGGTACTATAAAAATATGTAAAAATTGTGTATTAATGCTCCCACAAAGATGACTTTAATGCGAGTGTTGAATAGTGAGATATATCCAGATATCCTAAGTGAAATATTGATTTAAAAAAATAATGAAATAATAGATTATTTTGAAACATTGGTGCCCCAAAATGACAATATGGAAGTAGCATATCATATTTACAAAGAGGACATAAGGTAGCACTAGTTTTATTGTCAATGTTCCTTAACTGTTTTACTCCACAAAAGAATGAGAATGTGATGGATGGAAAGGATTTTAACTGAAGTATGGTGTGGATAAATAAGGTGTGCCATTTTTTGTTAAAAAATATTTAATTTGTACCAAGTTCAGGAATCATTAGAATAAGATTCAGTTATCTTTGGAAAAACAGATAAAAAGTCACATATGTTACCATATGTTCCATTTTGAACATTATAATATCATCAAAAAGATTGAAAAAGCATCACAATGAACTTCATATGCCTTGCAGCATAATATTCCATAGTCATACAAGCGTTTCTTGACAAATTATGTAAGGAGAGTAATAAATTCCTCAGCCTTTGAAATTTGTATTACAAAAAATTTGTAATTGTTTAACTTTCTATTCATAATCCTACACATTTAATTTTTTGGACTTGTCAATACTTTATTATGAAATCTGACATTTATATTCTTTAATATAAGTAAAACACACATACATATAAAATTAAAACTACACAATAGGTACCATAATTAACAATAAATTATCTTCCCTTGAATAAAATTCTATGTCTTTTCTCTTAAGTACATTTTCATGGTTTCAGAATGCAAGTTCAAAAGAATTAAAAATTATACACACTAATTTCCACACATTTACACACACACCTACTCAAGCACATTTATTCTTTGCTTTCAGATATATTGTTTAGTCCAAAATTCGATATTTCATCAAAATGTATTAATGATATTCTTCCTTGCTGATAAGTGTGAAACTTCAATTGATGGAAAAAAGTATCTTACTGTTCCATAGCAAAGGATCTTCTTAAGTTGCAAGTTACTGCATTTTTCATATGCTTTTATGGTCAACACTAAAAAATAAAGACAGTTTAAGATTTAAAATAAAATCAATATCCATGATCCATCTATTATTATGTGAATTCCATTTATCAGATTAGCACTATATGTCTAAATAATGAAGAAAATGGCACAGGTTTTATGTCTCTCGTTTCCTGTTAGTTACTAGGTAATGAAAATCCATTATTCATAAATGTGATTCTTAAAAATGAGTACCAAAATATTTTTTCTAAGTGACAGATTTTTTTTGTTTAATTGTAGGCTTCTATGAAATTTATTTTAGTGACTGAATAATGCTTTTTAAAAGTGATTATCAATTTTTTTTTGCAAAATTGATACTTACCATAGATGTTAACTGTAACAAATGAAAAAAATTATAAAATCAAATGTGAGAATTTTTTAAAGAAAAAGTAATTAAATCTATTTTTAATAGATAGGAAAATAATTTATTAAGGTGCATCCTATTGACTTTATCCCTCACTAATTATGGATATTATGTCTTACTAATATTTTAGCTTGAAATTTCATGCAAGTTCATGTGAATTTTGTTCACAAATAGTTTTCATTAGACATAGTGGAAACAAATATATCACAATAAAAATTGTTGCTTGGACTGTTACTAAAACTTTCATTTAAATTCTATAAATATTGTTTTCCCACTTCATGCTTAAATTATATTAAGTAATTCTGAAAGTAATACTCATTTATACCTTAATGATTGATCCTCAGCTGACAACATCTCAGAACTTTGAGCATTTATTATGTTTAAATTTAGATACTGTTGAGGAGAAGTAGTTTCCAAGAGGCTGTCAAGTTTATTACGAAGTTCAGTGAATGTGGGCCGATTCTTTGGTTTTTCTTTCCAGCAAGATAACATAATAGAATACCTAGAAACATAACATAAAGCTTAGAGTACATTATTTACAGAAATTAAAGGCTTTCTCTTAAATCTATTGAGTCTGGTTGCAATAGTATTAACTAGTGGTGTTACAACAGTAAACACATTCTCACGTCATTTGTAATGGCTACACAATATTACAATACCACTGCTACTAGAACTACATGAATCTGCAAATATGTTTTCAACCAGCAAAATCTTTTTCTCCGTGCTGGGAATATTACTCAAGTACATAGAGTTTTGATTGATTGATTGATTGATGATTCCAGGCGTGTCAGCTGCTAAAGTCAGTTCCCTAAGTGTAGTGCATGATATATTGCGGGATGTAGCAGTAATCTTCCCTCGCTGGATGGCGAAATCCGGCGCCGACGCTCGTCGACTTGCGGGTTTTTTCCCCAACCAGGAAACTGTAGGGCATTGTCCCAGCTGGCACAAGCTCTACGCTGGTTGGCCGATAAGTGTAATAGTATAGAGAGTGTGTGTGTGTGTGTGTGTGTGTGTGTGTGTGTGTGAGAGTGTGTGTGTGTGTGTGTGAGTGTGAGTGTGAGTGTGAGTGTGAGTGTGAGTGTGTGTGAGAGAGTGTGTTACAATACGAGAAATATCTAAAACTGTCTCAAACGATCATTCCCAGTACGTGGAGCCAGTATGTTCTTATTGAACGTAAACAAAAATTGTTTGTGCTATTTGTGAGTGGTTTTTCAAGATTTGTATCGAATTTTGAGAATAAACTGAATTACTAGGTAGCCGAAGTAAGGATTACATATTTTATTAACGTTCAGAAACATCAAGAATGTATGTGAATATTTATTTACAATGTGAAGATAATTAACATGGGTGGTTATTAAATAAATAAACAAATCATTCTCATCTTTAAATAATCCTGAAGGTTATATGTGGTAGAGCAATTTATTGTGAAAGCTGTACTACAACTTCCAAGGTTTGTTGTGAAAAGAAACCTTCAAAAATATATTAAGCCAGCTTTGCAAAGAAACAGTTTCCTTGCATGTGACGAGAGCGCAGATATAACAACGATCATTGGCATAATTTGTGAACATATTTTTATCAGAGGTCGTGAAGAACATTGCTGCTGTTACTAAAGAAGTAATGGAGATACCTAAATACTTGAATTCAAAGCCTGTAAATCGAAAAGTTCTGTGTTTGTAATGCGTATCTCCGTATATTTGCATGCAGCAGCAGATCGAGGAATGGTCGGTGAGTAGCGCGCCAGCTGTCAGTAGCGGAACTTTTAGCTATAACAAGGAGGTGGGCAAAGCGCCGAGGCTTTTAAAGCATACTAGCGGGCTATGGTATGACAGAGACAATCCGTGAACTCGAAACGGTGCGCGCGATGTTATTTCGTTCGTCATGTGTGTCCTGCGTTCTACCGTAAATGCTGTTTACTACTGAATGTGCGTTAAATAGACTACTTTGCCCAGTTGGCGATATGTTAAAGAGAATCGTGAATTCGAAATTGTAACGCGAAAGAAAACTTGCGAGTGTGTGTGCGTGTGCGACATGGCGAGCTCATCCAGTTCATTTGTGGTAGTGGGTGAGTTATTTGTGGCAGGTAACAGTAGTGAAACGTTTCATTGTGTCGTAGACAGGTTCCGTGCAGTTCTTTCTCCTATTCCGAAAAAATTAAGGTCGATAGTGAAGGACAACCAAGACAACGCAAATAGATCTCGAGTTCAAAAATTAGGTATGTACTTTTTTGTGGTTATTTTTTAGTTTTATTGTTTTGTTTATGTAAGTTAGTGCATGCAATGAGAAAATGATGATTTTCAAGGAAGATTCAGAATGTGTCTAATTTGCAACATACACTTGTAAAATACTTCAGAGTAAAGTAGAATGACTCAGACTTTAAATATTTGGAATTATGCGTTCAATCTGTAATATCATGATCGCATCCCCACATCTACTAGCCAGGAGACGCTACTGAGTAATGGGCGATTCGTTTGGCAGTTATGCATGGGGAATATTTTCTTGTTAATTCTTGCCAAAAGCGCTCATTTCCATCTGTGTTCAGAATTCAACTTGTTTGTGGGTTAGGGTAGCGAATCCAGAATTTAAAAAATGTGCACAGAATATCCTTCTCCCCATAGTACGTCACACAATGTTAACTATTAATTGAAAAAATATCTAAACATTCATTATGCATGAATTCATAAATTAATAAATAAATAAATTAAAAACCTACCAAAACAGGCAAAATGCACGGAAAAAGGATGCATTTTTAAAGAAAGCTTACCAAGAAAGATAATGAAATTTGGAAGCACTTCGAAGCATAAATAAACTAGTAGTGTTACAGAATGGCACAGGCTTTCCCATATTAGATTTGTCTTTCGTGCGGTCCCGGCAAGCGATTCGGACTTGTCACATACTCTTGCCAGCTGCCATCTACCGACGCTGAAAGTACATTTTTGACATTTTCTTAATTGTTCTGTTTCCTAATTGTAGAAAGGAATTATTATTTTAAAAATATTAAAGAAAAAATAAACCTCGTTCTATGAGGAAATTTTCTTTGGAAAATTTGGAGCAGTTTTTAAGAAAATGGCGTTTAAGAGCGGCTCTAAGTTCGAAATTTGATCCTTTTTTTCACAGAAAATATTTGAGTTTTCCAAAAACATCACGAAGTTATTTGAAGCACTATAACTCACAAATACAATAATTTTACAAATTGCTGGAAATGTGCGGTGGAAATAACGGTGTGAGATCTTAAAAAAATACATTTGTGTAATTTTTGAAAAACAAACAAAACAAAACAAAAAACACCCAAAAATGAACTTTACATCGTATTAAAGAGTGCAATTAACACTATTCGTTCGAAAAAGTTGAAGAACAAATTTGGAACCATTTATGAGAAAATGGCATTTGATCGTTTCTGAAACTGCGGAGGTGAACACACATGAACTTGTGGTTTCTGAATGAGGAACATCACTATGAACTTTGAACGCATCAGAAGATTTGATATCTTGCAAGAGTTTTGAATTAGTTAATAACAAGTTGTAGAAATTCTAACAGCTCAGGTCTTGAAAATGTGTTTTTAAAATTATAATTGCTTGAATAGTTTTGGTAGTAATTTCTTTTTCATAAATTCAAAGGGAAATAATGATTGAAAATATACTTTCCACTACTGCATTTGTGCCTGGTAGATCCAGAGCAAAACTCACAACCACCCCTATGTTTTTATATGGATTGCCTCCATTTTTAGGTGTGTGGAAGACTGGATCTTTGAGGTTAGAGCCAAGTACAGAAAAAAGGACATTACGCGTCCCGTCAATATTTTGTCGGGGCAACGGGACACCTAATGAAAAAAAAAACAAAAAAAAAAAAAAAACAATCCCGTTAAAAACGGGATGTCTAGTCACCTTATACTAGACACACTAGCTGTCAAAGTAATTTTTTTCTTATTAAATTTTAAGCGTACTAGTAGAATCTTCCTCGCACTGCTATCGTAATAACCCTTATTTATCGTGCTCTTTGGAGTGAACTATCTCAAAGAATGAAATATTTGCTGTCTTACGAAATAAAACAATGTTAGATTTTGCTTGCCTACAACGTAACGTTTGCAAGGAGGGTTGTACCAATACTGCGGCGCGCGCAGTTATGGCGGTTTGATTGGCATGGGCAGGAAGAGATAGAAGAGTAGGGGCGACTCTACGTGTAGTACTTTGTCAAGACCTTAGTTACGGCACAGTATACCCAGTATGTTCACTTGCTCCAAAATCTAGTTTTGCGCTGGGTAGACCCTCGGCCATATTCTTGGTTGTCAGCCAATAGAATTTTGGTAGATACATTCGGATATCATACACCGTGTGATATGAGAACTGAGTGTACGTGTAATTTGTTTCAGAGGACGTGGAATTTGAATAAAATGGATAAAATCATAAAATGAATTGAACTAGTGAATAAAATAAATGTAAGAAAATCATTTTAAATGTAGTAATTATGTATTTCGCGCGCTGGGTGTTATACCAAGAACATGGCGGACGTCACGTGATCGAAAAAACTTTTTCAATGGGATTTGCCGTGAGTGAACATACCGGTTACACTGTGGTTACGGACGAGAGGGTGTGGATGAAATGTCAGGCGGTGCGATGAGTACAGCTTCGTTGAAGTTCGTCGTAGCCCGTCGCTCGTCGTAGCCCGTCTCCGAGGTGGAAAACAAACTTTCTTTTTTTTTACTACAAGAGGAATAAATTATAACTTCAAATATACAATTTATAGGCATTTATAAATACAATAATTTTAGGTTGAAACCTTTATAGGGTTGCCAAATGGCTGGAGAGCCCTTTTCCCCAAATGGCTTTTAACAGTTTCCCAAATTGTCAGGTTAAAAAGGGGTAAATCAGGGATAGAATGTACGGAAATAAAATGTTTTATTACTTATTTATAAAACGGCCCCTTTTAAAATTTCGAGGGAGCCGTGGTCCCCTGGACCCAATAGCTGTATCTCTGAGTTTATGTATTCAATTTTCACGATTTGATTAAATTGCAAATTAACAAATTCATTCAGGCAGTTTTATTATTTATTTTTATTACTTTTGGTGTTTATACGCCTGATAATTGTTCAGTAGGGATATGTTTTAATCAACTCTATGAAGATATAGTCGCATTCTTATCGTGGAGCAGTATTTAAATTCCTGAAGACTTGGCAAATAATTTGGAAAAGGAACATTTGATATATTGACAAATTTACAATAATCAGCCTAGTATTTTTCACGATCTCTGCCTCTAATGAAGGTTATAAAAATGATAGACAAGTTCTAATTTGAAGAGAAGGTACCATCATCAAGGCAATGTGTGCACCATCTTATTCAATATATTTTAACGGATATAATCCAATAGACATTATTCTTCATTACTTACAGTTCTTCACTACACTTAGGAGGGCATTCCATCTTGTATCCTGTCCTCAGAAGTTGATAAAGCCTGTCTTCAGGGATGCCAGGATATGGAGTTTTCCCTAAAGTTACGATTTCCCAGAGCAGAACTCCAAATGACCATCTGCAACCGCAAATCATATAGCATCCTATATGCAAGTGTAAAAATTAATCCTATAAAGGAGTTTAACCTCAGCATGATTTATTTTTGCTTTTCACGCTTCAATACACAAACTTGTTTTAGCAGAATCGGATTTTACGAAAAAAATTTTTTGAAAGTGCAAGTTGATTTATGATTATATTATTATAATCGATGCATTGTAAGCAAAAATTCTTATGACAGCACCACAGTTTTAAAGCATTGAATAATACAATATAATTTTTATACTTACACGTCACTTTGAGTAGTATACTTTGAAAACATTAGAGATTCAATTGCCGTCCATTTCATTGGGAGTTTGCTATCTCGTTTCATGTGATACACATTCCGTTCATAGACATCTTTACTTAAGCCAAAATCTGAAATCTTCATAGTTCTGTCGGCACATACTAATACATTTCTTGCTGCAAGATCCCTATGAACTATACGGTTACTGGCCAAAAATTCCTAAAAATAACATATCAATATTTGGCACATCAAAGAACCATTTTAATAGAGAACAAAATTAAATTCATTGTAATAATAAAACAAAGCAAATATTTTAGTACTCCATACTAAAACGTTTTCTTACCATGCCCATAGCTATTTGTCGAGCAAAAGACAGCAAGTCCACTGGATGCAAACCATTCTTTTTTGTTTTATTTTCGTCACCTGTTGAGAATTTAAAATTTTATAGTTCTCCATAAACCTCAGATATTTATTAATGTAATGCCACTTGAAAACTTAAATTTTATTCCAAATTGTACTTACAGTTTCCAAAGTACATTTGATTCACAGCCATTCCTGTCTTTATGTGATCTTCGTATTCTGCGTCAAAACTTCCTATAAAAAAATGCGAAGAAAACAAATTTTGTAATAAAAATATAAGTTTTCATGTATTGTTAGGCTCGCCATTCTAATAAACGATTACATTTATGTAGGAAATCACATGACTGATGTAGTGAGTTATGCTAAAAGAAACTGTTTGGCTAATTGGTTTCTGGGCGCTTCTATCTAGATGGCTGAAGAACTCACTATGGAGAACCAAGTTTATTTGAAGGAACATCTCTGACTTCAATTTTGTAGTTTGAGGAAGATGCGGAAAAAAATTCAAAATTTTGCAATTTTCGAAAATTCAAAGTTAACCGTGAAATTCGGATCTATGCCACCTTAATAAGTGTATTTTACTCTATTCTTACAAGAAATTTGAAGAAAAAAGTTGGGGCCGATTTTTGAGAAAATTTTGAAAATGTTCTGGGGGCTTCGTGAAGAGCACCCCAAAATTTTAAAGAATGTTTTTCAAGATCTCAAAGCTTCGACTAGAGCCAGATAAATAGGTTTTTTAATTATTTTTTTTTTGGTTTAGGCGCTAATGGTATTCACAGACGGACGGACGTTTTGCCATCAATTGGTTTTTCGGTATCAAGGATCTACAAAACAGGTATCTGGCTACACCACGTGTTAGAGGAAGGTGAAAATATAACTGTATAATGAGAGGTGCATCCTGGATATTGCTTTAGGGAGGGGGAGGGAGGGAATGACCAACTTCGTTTTCAGCCGACTTGATGTTTTATATAAAGAATGTTTCCTTTATATTGAATATAAAATGTATTTTACTTAGTTGATCGACTTACGTCAATACGTTATAAATATTAATTAGAATATCGCATGACTTCTGTTAGTACAGAAGATTAGTAAAAGCTATATTTTTGGATAGGTATCTAGTGGCTTGGTGGGGGGGGGCTAAAGCTAGATCAGACACACACGCACATGCACACGCGCACGCGCACGCACACGCACATGCTCACGCGCACGCTCACGCAAATTTTGTTGCAACTGTACTTTGTTTTTACTTACTTTCAGCAGGCATTAGTTCAGCGTATTTGACACCTTCTGTGAGTTTGTCTCGAGACCGATTGGCAGTCTGATCATCGTCATTACCACCACCATCATCATCCAGCTGTTTATACTTAATTATTGGAACATGAAACACGCAGTAGAAACGCATTATTCACTACACATAATTTTGAAATACTTGATACTTCAATGAAAAAATGCCATAGTACACGGTGGTTATTATTAAACTTTCCCTATAGAACACGTAACAAGGAAACGAATCATAGCGCGATTACCAAACTTGCTAGTATTACTGTCTAGAGTATGGGGTGCATGATTTCTATGCGTCAAAGCGCCACCGGCCAGTTCGAAATATGGCCACCGGGTGCCATGATCAGGCATAGTGCTGCATATACTGCGAAGTTCGTAACTTTGTCCCTGACAGAAGTCAGCTCTTCACAGTTTCATCCAATTGGGAGCTTCAACGTCACCAGTGACGTCACTATCGCGAAATATAAGCTCCCGATTCGATGGCAGCGAAACAGCTGATTCCTGCCAGGAACAAAGTTACGAAAATCGCAGTATAGTCGCACACCGCACACACCGGACTAGTCGCCTTGCACTTGTTGACGAGTCAACATGGGTTTGTACAAACGAGGAAGGCATTATTGGTTCTTTTATCAAAACAACAGTAATGCTGCAGCTGCACTTCGAGAATATCACCGGCTGAAAGGACTACAGAAGGGTCTTCTTTCTCCACCTGCTTTGCGGAGCATGAAGTTCGAATCAATTGGGGAACTGGGTGTCGCCCCGGGAAGAGGCCGACGACCGGTGGAACAACAGGTGGTTGATAAAATCGCTGTTGCTCTGGCCCACAACGCTGCACGCAATTCCCGAGTGTCAAGCAGTGCGCGTGCGGTGTCCCTACAGTTGAACATCCCGTGGGCCACTGTACAGAAGGCATTTCGAACCATTTTCAAATGGAACCCGTACAAGATTCATATCGTACAGGTGCTTGCACAACCGGACGCGCAACAACATGTTGATTTCGCTCTCCATTTTCTCGCAAGGACTGAAGTTGACGAGGGCTGGTCTTGGGCCATCTTAGGGAAAGACGGGGCACATTTTTTTTCTGGCAAGTGAGGATTGCCAACTGTGGAGATCACCGTCAGGCAATGTGCATGAAGTTCCTCTGCATGGTGAAGGTGTTACCGCAAGGCGCGGCTTCAAGGCCACGGGCGTTTCTAGAACCTCTGAGGCCCCCGGCGGATTCGAAAATGAAGGGCCCCCCTGCAGAAACACACGCGCGCGTGTACATCATTCAATGATAAATACACATCTACAAATTGTAGCTGCATTACTACCAATAAATAAGGGACTTCAATGCCGAGCCAAGAAAGTGGAGGCCGCAGGCGAATGTAATACTAATAATAATAATAATAATAATAACAGACACTGAGCTTCTGATGCTACTTAACGTGAAATGCGAGACAAAAAATATTAAAGAAAACGTGAAGAGACAAACCACTCCATGGACAAAGTTTAAAAAGAATGGATAAGGTGCGGATCAATCATTTACGTAGCTTAAAAGGGGAAGGATGAAGCCAGAATCGGAAGAAATTCTAATAGCTGCCCAAGATCAGGCGTTGAGAACACGACATTACGATAAAGCTGTTCTCAAAATTTCCCAAGGTGTTAATGACCTCATTCGCCAGGAGCAAATAGAAACAATCATATTGTCCCAACTTGTCCAATTCTAGTAAAGACCAAATACTTAAAAAGACACGATAGGTGTGTGCATTTACCTCCCCTACCTCCAGTACTGACGCTCATTATTGGATTGGGTGACCAACTGAGTATCTACACGCCCGAGTATTTTTGATCGACTACAATAAGCTATCATGCAATTTCTCGGTTCTTGACTATTTTCAGTTTCTGGTGCAGCTTTCGGAGCATATTGCCAGCCATTAAATCCATATCAGCCAAAGGGAAATTTGGAATGAGAAAATAATTTGCACGCAAAACAAACTTTACCCTTCGCGGGTGAATATATGAGCCATTCTCTCTGTACAATTTCTTTGTTTGGCAATTGTCGCGAGAACATTGCTTGAGTAAGTCGTCTTCATTTCATATTATCTCCAGTTTGATATACACGAGCCGATTTATCAAAATTATTTTCTTTATTTTGAGAAGCGGAAGGTCCTTTTTCTACCCAATAATCCCGTAAGATGCCATCAGTATGTGGCCAAAGACAGGGGTCTGATGAATAGTAATTGTTTTCTGAAATAATGGTACTTACATAGTCTGTCACCTGCTCTTGAATATCATCTTCATTGTACGTCATAAACTTTTTACATTCTAGCACAGTTTGTTACTTCTGCTTATTTCTGTATATTGTTGTTTTGTGAACTCAAAGTTGATGCGCCAGGAATGTGATTTATAGGTACATTATTATATGCAGTATTATAATTTTTGACATATTTTAAATAATTAATTAGTTTCGGGATTCTCTAACTATTTTCTTCTTTTCCCCGGCGGCCGCCGGGTTCGCCCATGCGTTAAAACGGCACTACTCAAGGCGACGTTCATTATTGGCCCATATTTTTTTAAGAGGCTGGCGCTCAAGGACCAAAGACGTGCAGTGTGACTGTTCAGTGTCACTGCGATATGCTTCGCCAGCATACCATATCAGGTATATCAGCAGTATGCCTGATCATCTGGACAGTAATACTAGCAAGTTTGGTACTCGTACTATGATTAGTTTCCTTTTTATAACGTGTTCTGTAGGGAAAGTTTAATTATAAGCACCCTGTACTCCCACCTTTTCGTTTATCTTACCTTTCGCAAATAGTCACGAAGTGCGCCAAGAGCACAGTATTCAATGATGAGTTTTTGTTGTTTCGAGTGTGTGCAGCATCCAATTATAGACACAATATGGGAATGTGTTCCAATAGATTTCATCATATTTATTTCTTGTTCAAACTGCCGTACATCTTCTAAATTTGAATAATCTGTTTTTAAAAATTACCATTAATCACAAAGGCCATATTTTTAATGCATTGAAAACTAAGTAATCTTTTTGTTACAAGGATTAAAATGTGTTCATAATTCAAATTTTTAAATAATATCAGCCATCTAAAATGACGTGTTTGAGCGTGAGTGTATTCAAATTCATAGTTTTTATTTTGAAATTATTTCCGAGATCATCTCTACAAAAAATTAAGTTTAAATAAATTATATTTATCTATAAAATAAAAATCTTTTACATCTTTTACTTCCAATGGCGTATACACCTAAGGGTTTACTTTGATTTTGATCTTTAATAGTCTGAGTTTCAATATTCTGAAATAATGCTTGCTTTAATTAGGCATTATTCGCAATGGTACTATCCTTTCTTTCTTGATGTAGTTTAAATTATGTCTACACACTAATCTATTAATAAGTAACATAATGTAACTCTGCCATTTATTATTATTATTATTATTATTATTATTATTTATTATAATAATTATTATTATAATTATTATTATTTATTATAATAATTATTATTATAATTATTATTATTTATTATAATAATTATTATTATATTATTATTATTTATTATAATAATAATAATTATTATTATTATTATTTATTATAATTATTATTTATTATTATTAAAATTATAATAATTTAATTTCTGCGTTTATATTACGTAAACTGGGAATAACCCGTCAAATGGTGGAAAAATAATTGAAACTCTTGAATTAATAATGAATAAAATCGCAGCATTTCTATTTCTTAAAAATTGCAGTGAAAATTGGTTTTCTTACATTATTTCAAGATTTCAGAAAAATAAAATTTTCTTCATCAAATTGCACCGAGAAAAACTCCTTAATACTTATTTTTCTGGAGAGAGCTACGTGAAGTAGGCCATGCCTAAAGTTCGGTTTTTCTAAAAACGCATCCACTAGCCGAAAGTTTGGCCCTCTGAATTCTTAATTGGGGGAACGAAGACATTTGTTGAACTCTTGAACAGCAGATCATGAACATTTTTCTTCCTTATCGATTTTTAAAAAAAGCAAAATTGGTACTGAACATTCACTGGCTTACAATCATAACATTAAATTGTCTTTAGATTAAACAATCTCATCAACATTAAATTGTCTTTAGATGGAATTAATTCAGCTGCATAAATGATATGTTTGAGAAAGCTATGATCGTACATTCCACGTGAGTTTCGGGAGTACTATGAAAGCATCCAGTGTAACACCGGGGCCTAAAAAGCTGAGTTTTCAAGAGCATCAGCATTATAGTAAATATTTAGAAGAATACAGAGAAGTAGAGGAACCAGGTAATGAAGTAAATCAGGATTAAGCTTAATGAATTGTAACATATCAGGTTCTTGCACTCAAGTCACTGTACGATGCTAGTGTCAAAATTTATAAAAATTGCTGTGCACACCACATTTCTAAAAACAAACTAATGATAATTTGTAGACGTATTTCTATAATATTTTACCATCTAATAAAAATAAATTGTAATTAAAAACCAGGAAAATATTAATAATCTGGTCAGAAAACTTTACACCTCTATATCTCGAAACTTTAAATATTTGTTTCTTGCATGCACCCATTGAATTTAGAATCTCGTATTAGCAGATGAATAAGAAAAAGTGTTTTATGAACAAATAAAGTCAAATGAAATTGTAACAAACATTGATTGTATATAATTTAAAAAGAAGAAAAATATTTGTTTAAACAAAAACGCTGCTTTGTGTATTATATGCTGTTATACGGCGAATGTGTAGGCGAAAATGATATGTAATGTTAATTATAATGTGCATTTTTTCGCAAAGTGGACATTTTTAATTTGTTATTAATATGTAACACTTCATCTAGAAAAATATACATTATTACATCGAGGGACAGATGAATTTGGAATTTTGAAATTAAAAATACTTAGTTGTATGCGGTTGTCAAAAGAAAAATATTATGCGAATTCATTTTATATGGCTGGAAGGACTACTGATTAAATGTATAGTTCCTTACAGATATAGTAAATGGTTTTCTGTTGAATTTACCTCTTAGCATTTTAACAGCTACATTTTGTGATTGTTCTAGAGCCGTCTTTCCACGAAGCAGACCTTTATGGACAACTCCAAAGGCACCTCTTCCAATAACATCATCTTTAATAAGAAGACGATCCTCTGGGATCTCCCATTCATCATCAAAATATAGAGAAGTTGATTCATAATTCTTCTCCTTTGGTGTCTCCTTCTCCAAGTTCTAAACAACATTTCAAAAATAAATCAATATCTTGTTTATTAGGCAAATTTCCGGATAAAGTATTATCACACAATAAAAATCGAATCGATATTTATATTTTTTTATTCACAAATGAAATGTTAATTATACTTTACCTCAAAATATTCAGATCGCTGCGAGTTTTCTCTTCGTATATTATTATGTCGATAACACAAATATACAATTACTAGCATAAGCACGCATGAAGCTGCTAATGATACTATTATCACAATAGCAATTTCACCGTGTTCCCATTTTTTTGTCAGTGCTGCGGGAAAGGATATGGACATTTTTTATTCCAAAGTTATGTGATAAAATTCTACTTATTCTTCCAAATTGTTGCTTGAAACGTCTACTCACGTGCTCGAAATTTACGATAATCGCATTTCCTGGAGCTGTTTCCGGCTGCTGAAATTGCCATCACACACCCCCAATACAATGTTTCTGGTTGTGCATTTTTGAAAAGAAATGATGTTGCATTCTGAAAGAACACAAATTAAATAAGACGTAGGATATTTTTACTTTCATTTTTTTATCCCAGAACAAAATATGAAAGATAATCTTACCCCATCCACAAACTTTAGTTCACTTCTTTTTCTAGGATTTTCAACATCTGACATAAACACAGCATACCGTTCTGGAAGAATTTTATCAGGAATCCAAGAGATATTCATAACAAAATTATCGGAATTAACTCTTAGAAAATGAATGTTTATTCTTTTAGGTGGTGGTGGATCTGAAAATGTTGGATACAGAAAAACATATAACCAAAAATATTTAAACTATCATAAGATTTGTTTTTACCAACTAGTATGTTGTTTTGAACAAAAACACATTTTACCAAGTTCAATGATCAAGGAGTTCAAAATCATTAGAAAAGTAACAACAGATAAGGGCTTGAAAGATTAGACGCCCTCCAGTAAGAGTAAAAAATAATTCGTGGAAATTAATCTTTCATCACTGTATTGCAGAATGAGTCTTTTCAGGTGAAGAAAGAAACACTACCGTCTTCGTCTCAATCTGATGAATATTGAGGCATTTTGCTGAAAAAAAAGCTTAGTTAATGCATACCAGTTTTTTACAATCTCTCTTTTAAAACGAACGGAAGGTTTTGCTTTAAGTTTAGCGCTGAGGATATTTCTAAGTATTGATTACCTCCGGGCACGGCATCTGAATTTATGCTTCTGGCAGTCATTTTGTGGAGATGCAGGTCGAATAGTGCATTGAAGAATCTTTATAGGAGGCACGTGGGCAATTAACTAATCCCACAAAAATAGAAAACTAGAATATTTCTGGCGTGAAAGGGTAAAAAACTGAGAAAGACTGTGATGTTGCATTCCGCGGTGTACAAATATTTCAAAAGAACTCATTCTTGCGGTCTTGCGCCAACCTCTTGCCAGCTGCCATCTATCGCCGCCGAATGCATATTTCTTTCAAATTTTCTCAATTTTTCGTTTTACTAACAGTAGAATATAAATAGTACTTAAGAATTTTAAAGAAGAGTAAAACCTAGTTCTAAATGACAATTTTCATTGACAAATTTGGAGCAGTTTTAAGAAAATGTCGTTTATGAGTTACCATAAACGCGAAATTTGAAGTTTTTATTAAAGAATTTTTTTGAGTTTTCGAAAAACTTCATTTGAAGTAATCTGAAGAACTTTCACAAACTAATGCAATAATGTATTCAAATCGCTGGAAATATATATATATATATATATATATATATAATATATATATATATATATATATATATATAACGTGAAAGATATTTAAAAAAATGACATTTGTGTAATTTTAAAAAAAAACAAAAGAATACAGCAAGATTAAATTTCTTTCATCTTAAACGGTGCAATTAGCACTAGCCGTACGAAAAATTCGAAGAAAAAAAATGGAGTCGTTTTTGAGAAAATGGCGTTTGAGCAATTCTGAAAATGCTGAATTTTGCAACATTTTCACAGAAATTTGTTGTTTTCGATAAATTTTGTATGACATTATTTAAAGCACATATACTCATAAATATATTAACGTGAACAAATCGCCGCCAATGTAAATACTCACGACGTGAGAGACAAGTAAAAAAAATTCTAATTTTTGAAAAAACAAAGTGTATTTTAATCTACTCTTGTAAGAAATCCAGTTTTCAACTTTTAGATTTACCTCGAATTATTTTTTTAAAACTGTAAACTTACGCAAAAAAAGGCTTCATTTCCACATTGAGGATTCTTTGTGCCAAGTAGTAATCATTATTGTGGAGCTAATTTTAAAATAAAATCTACATTTATTTAAAGTAATTTATTACACTTAATTATTAATAAACATAAAAGTGCACAAATATATAATTTTCAATATTATTTATTTTTCATAACTTCACTTAAACCTGGTAATGTTAAGACTAACTTTAACCACGCCTTTACTGCACTTTAACTACGAATTAATTTTTATAAAACAAAACTACCTTTTTTTTAGGCAAACATTCTTATGAATAAAATGATTCCATCTTTATGAAAACTAGGGGATTCACCAAGAAAACTCTCAAAGAAAGAAGAATTAATTCTGCTGATAACTTTCAAAAAACACAATTCATTTTACTCACTGCAGATGCTTAAGTTGTTATTCCAAACATCAAGACAAGACGGGGTGGAAAAAGATAGTTCAGCCTTCTGCGTACCCCATTTGTTCTTTTCATCGTCTCCACTGATCACGAATACTCGGTATGAATTATTGAAATATAAATTGGAAAGTAAATATGAAAAATCCTATACAAAAAGTAAAAACAATTATTCATTGAACAACTTATGATCTTAAAAATTCCAAAACTTATTACAAAAATTATTGTATTTTCCATTTACCATATAAACGTCTATTTCTTCTAACTTCTCACCGTGCAAATTCCAGTACAAAACTTTGTAGTCACAAGTCATATCCTCTGATAAAAAAGCGAAAACCAACGGTTTTATACATACTTATTTACAGTTCTAATTATTACACTACAGCAACATTTAAAATTATTAAATGCTAATAATATTTTTATTTCTAAGTGAAAATGTCTGCAATTCTTATTTATTTCTTTTCTGGTTGACAATACTGCTGATTAAATACTTAGTGAATATTCTTAGACATGCTCACCTTCATTGGGTTCCCATTTAATACTCATATTGACATGATCCTCTGAGAATTCATATTCTTTAGCAACAGTTAAATTAACTACTGGAGAAGGAACGAAAGAAACTGAAATGTAGAATGAAAACAACTATAAGAAGAAGATAATTTAACATTTTGTGATACTACGCTACAATATACATTGAGAGAAAGTATTGTTATCAAGTTTGGGGTATATATTATTTGCATTTGTTTCATGTCACGATTAATAAAGAAAAAATAACTTTCAACCACAGTATTTATGTTAATTTTTTACCAGGCAAGTGATCAAATTTTCCTAATAATACAGATCTTAAATACATTATCATATTATTTTCTATCATTTTGCACAGAACCTACCATTCAAAGGAGATACCCATTCACTACTACATGGACCTACGAAAGATCCATCTTTCTCTACATAAAGTACTTGTAGCTGATAGGTACTGTCAGATGGCAATTCATCAATAATGAATTTTTCTTTAGAAACCTGAAAGAAAATAAACATTGCAATCAGTCGCGCAAACATCTGGAGGTCAGAAGGAGTGTGATCACTCATGATATATAAGTGGAGACATATTCGCAGTATAGGGAACATCTAGACAAAAACTATGTTCAAAATTTATTTACTGAAAAAGAAGTTCAATATATAATTTCCAGTCCTTCATTGAATAATTTCCCGTAATTCAATATACAGTTTTCAAAACTTCAGTGTGTAAATGCTTTGATCGTACTGCAATTTTTGAATAATTTTTCTCTGCCGTTTACTACGTATTTACATTACGTATATACGGAGCACATTACGTATATACGGAGCACATTACGTATATACGGAATACATTACGTATATACGGAATACATTACGTAAATACGGAATACATTACGTAAATACGGAATACATTACGTAAATACGGAATACATTACGTATATACGGAATACATTACGTATATACGGAATACATTACGTATATACGAAGTACATTACGTATATCCGGAGTACATTACGTATATACGGATTATATTACGTGGATACGGAGTATATTACGTATATACGTCTTACTAGTAGGAGGGACGAGTGAATCATGCAACGAATGCAAGCTATGCGGATGCCGGTGGGTGGCAGCGGTTTCTTTGGGGGTTGACGCCTCTTAAAAAGACTGAAGCGCTGACGACCGAGCGATTTATTACAGATCTCAACATATCATATTATACAGAATCTTAAAAAATGCGTATCACTGAAAAAAAAGTGGCCTATAATTATTTTTAATATGATTTATCTTGACGTATGTTTGCACTCGTAATTTTATTGGGCTGCCGTCGTTAGCCAAGGTAGCCCCACAGTATACGCCACTGACAGAAAGAATCACAAAAGTCGTTTTACATGATCTTTAATCCCAATTTACGAGTTAAATTGTTTGATACAGACGTGTAGCACCACAAGGACAATGCTACAGTGACTGCCGGTACTTGCGTTCCCACGTTTGCACGATGGAGATCGTTGCTCTCATTCATTGCTCCGTTTTACATCATTGCTCTGTTTTACATATTTTTTGACACATTCTCGCCATTTTTATTAAATATTTGTGTTCATATTTTGCCGTTTCCTACTACATTTTTTCCATACTCTACCACTGCCTCCTACAGTAACTGTAGAAGATAGTGACTCTAATCATCAGCACATTGGCAGCAATACCGCAGAGGCGAAGGCCGCCGTAATCTTCAAAAACAAATTCAGTCCTCCACGCATTCAGTCCCTGAGGAAAGTCGCAGTATGGCGGCCAACACAGTAAACGTTGCCAACTATGGCTGAATCGTGGCGCCTCCTGGACCAGGGCCGGACCTAGCAGATCATTTGAGAGAGGGGGCCATTGTAGATTTTTGTCAAACAAACATATTTGTTATTATGTTGTATATTATTATTTAATTACTGTAGATATGAAACTATATTATATCTACTGCATAATTGCATAATTCGAATATTAATAAATATTGCAATAAATTTTGGCAAAACAAGTAATATAAACAAAAACTCTAGGCCCTTGGCCCCCATGCCCACCCTCCTGGATCCGCTAGTGTCCTGGACAACCAAAAATCGATTGACTCTGGCCGCGGTAAACAAAAACATTTTTCATTGTTGTGAAGGGTCGAAAATCAATTTTTGTCGTTTTCAGCAATGAGAGAACTCAAAATTGGCACGAAAAATTCAAATTTGTCCATTATTTTCCTAAAGCAATTACATTTAACTCTGTAAATCTCACTTATTACGTACAATTTTCGCTCTGAGTTCCTTTACGTGGGGGTACGATAAGGGATAGGAGCAGTCGGGTAGGTTCAATCAAATGCACATTATTTGTTGCATCTCCTGTTTTTTGTGTCTTTAAAACTTTCCTGATAATATTTTTCAATTTTTAATTGAAAATCTCACTTTAATCGTAATCTCACTTTTCCGTTAGTATTAATCGAGCAACTTTTGTTGACCTATGGCTTGGAGAAATGCGGAGAGAGTGGGGGTATTAGTTACATTAGGCCACTAGATTTTATGAAGTATTGTCAATATCTGGAATAACAGTCATACCTTCGCAACTTTCTCCATAATTTGAGTTCTAACTTTCTCAGGAGTTCGAGGTATCTCCTGTGATGGATCTGGATCTGCTTTGGCCATTTCTTTAGATTTTTTTTAGAAAAATATGACCAGGAGTTCTCGGTTTCAACAGTAAATAGATTTTATTACGCGCCAATGAGGATGTGTTTGGAATGTTGTCATCACTGCTAGCTGCGAGCTTTTCGCCTTAACTTTTTATTGCTCAAGGGAGGGGGAAGCAAGGTCGTCTGTCAATAAAAGTTGCGGGGGTAATACTTTTGTTTTCTTCCATGCGCCTTCCGATAGGCGTTTGTAACCTCAGTCGATGCGACTGGCCAAGAAATCTCCCTTAAGCCTGTTTTACACGATCATATTTTCATCCTTTTTCGCTGGTACAGAAAAGGGACCGATCAGACTGGATGTAATTTGTACGAAAAATTGAAGCATGCTTCATTTTTCGATACAGATTGCATCCAGTTTGACTACCGTGCTCTTGACGTCACTTTTTGAAACTTTGTCTGGTTTGTTATGCGTGTGGTGCGATTGGTTCCTTTTGCACAGTTTCGGGAGCGTTCTGATATGTTGAATTGTCATGTGAAGTGATTATGTAGTGAGAAATAAAGTATGTACTGTGTTCGAATGTCGGAGCGTTCCGTAGTCACTCCTAGCATAACCTAACTTAATTTGTCATAATGCGATGTTCAAATGTTTGAACTTCAGCGCTTTTTGTGGCGTCCGGAAGAAGTATTTTCATCACGATTATGTAAACAAACAGAAATGACCGTGTAAAACGCTAGAATCATGTTCATCCAGTTTCGGCATCGAATCATTACGCGTAGAAGCGAACGTCCTTTTTTCATCCACTTTGTGCACAGAAAATGATGAAAAAAGGATGAAAAATGTGTAAAACAGGCTTTAGACAGCCTCGCTTCCTTACTGAGCTCACTGAACTCAAGGCCTATGCGCTGTGTGCACGACTTGCGTTTTCGGCCAACGGCGATGCGTCGCTGGTCATCAATCGCAGTCTTCTCACTGGCACTTTTCTATCCCCTCTTCCAAAGCCTTGCTTTGACCAATCAGGTCACTTTTTCGTGTTTCCGAGCGTTTCAGCTGCTGTGGTAATTAGTAAAGAAAAAGAATGGCATTTGTTTAAACACGGGATGTGGCAGTGATCTCTTATCCCACACTCTATGGTTAGATCCGCTCCCGGTCTACACGCCAGCTCGCGGTGTTTTCCTCATTCAGATCTCTCCCACCAGCAGGAAACTGCCCCATTAGAGAAAAGCTCTAAGCCGTCCGAGGTCCTTAGCCTAACTATCGTATCAGTAAATCCGAGGGCGTCAAGAATTATGCACTATTTCTTATCTCATAACTGGTACAATAATTATACATCTTTTTTTTTTCTTGGCGCGTGGGGGCGTGTCATCACAATGGAATATCTCACGGTATTTCGCGTTCTCGGTTTAGCCGCTAGGAGTTCGCATGATCGCCTGCACTACTCGATACAGTGGTGATCATGCAACTCCTAGCGGCACAACCGAGAACGACGCGAAATACCGTCAGATATTCCATTTTGATGACACACCCCAACGTGCCAAGAAAAAAAAAACGAAGTATACATGACCGATATTGATAAAGGTTCATAGGAATAAATTAACCCAGGAGTCAAAAGGTTATTTTCTAATTCGCATTAATGTGTAATAATTATTACAATGCGTTAACAATGATTTAGTAAACAGAGGATAGGTATTTTTATCATAGTATTTCTTTTTCTATTAGTAATATTGAGTTGCATTTCTTTAATTTTTGTTTTGTTGTAATAAATTTGTTTTATGAAAAAAAATTAATTCACTCATCTCAATGAAATAACTGAGCAGCAGCACTGGTGTTTATCAAGGTTGATCAGCGATCCTTACAAATTTATTGATTACATCCTCTTACTGCGTAAGTTAGCATTTAGAATGGGACAGAATGTGGTGTCCTGAGTAGTGAGCACATTATATATTATATTATAGCACATTATTTAAATAATAAAAATAATACTGACCACATCGTGCCACACCCATGATTCCTCATTGTCTCGTACAGACACCACATAAACAACAGGAGATATGTGTGTGGCTTCCCAGTGCCACACGAGACTCGAAGTGGTGCGACAGTAAAGCTTTGGTTCTAAAACTTGCGAACCATTCATTCTTCCAAAAACCAAGTCTGCAAACACAAAATATATAACGATTAAAACAGGGCCACACACTACAAACGCACTCCACAACTGCCAAAAAATACTCGAGGCTCCACACGTATACCACAGCGCATTGCCTTACGGTACCCACGGTGTAAGATATATAGGTGTGTCAACTAGCCGCCTTTTGGACAAAATTTTTGAAGGCAGTTTGAGGCCAGTTTCTCCCTTATCCGTACGGTGCGCACGATCGAGTTGGGCATTCATGATGGCGTCTCGCGATTTAGTGGCTTCCACCCGAGAGAATGGTTTCCACAGTGCAGCATTTTTGTTATAATCGTAGAAACCGTAATGTAAATGTATTAAAGTCTTTTAAGACGTATTATAATATTTGTCGGAGGAATTATTTTTTTAATGTACTACAGTATGAGAATTTGTTTTTTAAAGTAGAAGGTTATGTTATTCTAGAGAAAAAATAATAAATAGATTTCTAGGAAATTTGCTAGGAACAGCTTCCAGTTTAAGCTTTTTGCATGTGAATTCTGGAAACTTTGAAATAATTTAGTATTACAAAATATTCAATTATATTCTTTGATTATACATCTTAACTCTTGCGTAATTTTGAATGTTTTTTCTAATTGACATTAAAAAGTTCACTTTTCTTTGTACATTTATCAATATTGATTGTGTATGATTTTACAAATTATTTACATTATTTTACAATTAACTCATTAACAGTATATGATAAATTCTTGAAATGTTACTTACAGCATTTTGCATAACAATTATCTCTTCACTTTTGAAATGTTTTTCGCAAACATAATCGTCTTGTCTCAATTTTCTTTTCTTCTGGGGAACAATTTCAACCCATTTCTGTCGTAAATCTTCTCGTTTCGGAACACGAAATAAAGTTGTTTCCTGCGAATGACATTTTTCACTGTTGCTATCACAGTGTTTTATAAAACACCTTCTATCCATTTTTTTAAACTATTCACTTCAGCCGACTAGAAATTCCACCGCGAAATGACTATTAACTGCGTTGAAACCAATGGTTACAAAGCTATTAAATGGATCACGATCTTGTCCCAAAAAAATGCCCAAGTCGTTCGCAGCGCTTATCTAGCGAGAACTAGCCTCACATTAGCTTCAGTTTTAGACCGGGAGTGAACACACCTATATCACACCGTGCGGTACCGCGTCACAAACAGTAACATATTGGCGTGCGTACGAGGGGGCGGGGGAGTAGCATGGCCCACTAACATTTTAAAAGGGATTCCTTAGCCTTACGCAATAAGACATTTCCAAATGAGTTTAAATCCTGGATTTCCCCATTTTAAACCAGGGAATTTTGGGAGTAGTTATATAAAAGGTGGCTATTACGAGTAAGTGGACATCAGGATTATGGAGCCAATATGAAATTATGAAAAACTGTATTGCATTTTGAATACTTCCAAATATTTTCTTATACGATAACTCTTAAATGTGTGTTTACTCTTTATTACGGCCACTCGTGTTTTAATTGCATAGTATTAAGAGTTGTTAATTGATAAACATGTGTACTACTCACCCTCAACATTTTCTGGCAAGTTGTCACACATTTCACTTTGACATTCATCGCTACTCTCTTCCACACTTCTCGCTTCCTATAACAAAAACAACACAAAAGAAATATGAAATATGCAACAGAACAGTTTTAAATTTTACTAAAATTGCTCAATGATGCAATTGCAATAACTAAAAAAACCACTTATTTTATGAATTTTTAAAACTCACATGAAAAAATGTTAAATGTTTCAAGATTTATTTTGAAGAACTTTTCGATATAAAGAATTACAAAAATTCATTTCATTCGTCAATATTGATTGGAATTATTATATTCGTACATAACAATGGTAGTATGTGGATACATTAAAAGCTGTCTATTAACCATGTATTCTATTAACATAAATAAATGTTATATTTTGGCGGGGAAGTTCAATTTGAAGTTAAATTTGCGTTAAAACCAAAAATCATCTGAATCAAAACTTGCGTTAAAACTAAAGTTAAGATTGGTTAAGATCTGAACGCCAGTCATTCTGGGTTATATGTTGCTGCCGTGTGGTTCTCCTTAAAAAAAGTCTAGTTTAAAATGTATAGTGAATTAGAGGTGGACTTGACACATCCAGAAATAAAATAAAAAGCAAAAATGGTGACGTCTGAATTATTGCAGCAACTTCTATACTCCCTCGCAGGCGTTCTGGTAAAACAAAGCCACCTGCGGTGGGTAGGGAGCTGTTCTCTAGGTGGCCTTGTCTGAATCCTGCATGCCAATTGCCATGAAATAATTCAATGTAAAAGTTACCATAAGTCGTAGAAAAAGTACCGTATGAAACTCGATGTAATGGGTATTAATACACTCGTGTAAAGTTTACGATACTCTTGTATTAATACCCATCATTGCGTCATCGTTTCATTATGTACTATTAGTTTAAAAAATTGACATGATATTATTCTGTATAAAACTGGTTAAAATATTTTCGGGCGTCGCACCTCCTTAATAGCCTTCGAACCAACATTACACACCATAATTGCAAACATGGGTGGAGGAAATTTTCGAAAACAAGTGGAGCGAACTAAAAGCAAGGGCTTTGCCTTGAAGTTACGAGTTTGAATTAGTACGTACATCAGCAGAGACAAGAATGTAAGTAACAATTTTCACGAGGAAAATGAGAAAGACGACAAAACGCGAGATACGACGGACATTTTATGACTCTTGAGTCAACTAAGTAGCTATTTTCAGGAGACGCCTTCACCGAACTCCATTGAGAAGGCGCTGTAAATTTGCACGAAGGAAAATTCCGTAGCTAAGCGACTGGCCCGGGATCCCATTGATGTTCAACCAAAAGAGAGATGAGTGGGAATGTTTACTTGCTTAAGTTAGAGCACTCTTAGAGATTTTGGGGCCTCTGGGCAAACACAATGATGAAGTCTCCCATTTTTGTTACTTCCAAATGTAAACAACATTTTTAATTATGGTTGATTGTTTTCTTAAAATATTCGCTTATATAAAAATGTTTTGAAGAAACAATAGATGACAACAGTATATGCCCCGACAATGATAGAGCAGTTGGAGACTCAAACAGTGTATTGACTATATCCAATACAATTGACGATTTAAGGACGTATATTAACAAAATATCTTTTGAAAAATGGGACAAAATATGGAGAGATCAAAAAGCCCGTATCCTTCACAAGAAAATCGAGCATGTCAACAACCTTAAACTCAACAGCAAATTAAGCAGGAGAGAGCAAGTCTTCATATCAAGAATAAGAACAGGCCACTGTAAACTAAGCCACCTTCACCTGTTAACTAAGAATACTCCTCCCATCTGCCCTATCTGCAGCATCCCAAACACCATACAACACCTAATTGTCGAATGCCCCTCAATTCTCACAAGAAAGACAAAAATATCTGCAAGGAACGAACTTCGATTCAATCCTTGACTCCCCTATATACAAAAAAAAATTATAGAATTTGCAAACATACCAAACTTTCTGACGAAATATAAATGGAATAGTGTATACAACAAGGAGCAATCAATGTATATGCAAATATGGGTGTACACTTATGTATACGTGTTTAGCGTAACAACAATATTTAAATATATTTACATATTGAAGTTTGCAAACTGTTCAATATAATACGTTTTATATCTTGGTGACGCAATACATTGTCTGCCGAGTGAACAAGTCTATTTACCAAATAAATATGTTAAGAGTCCAAAGAAGAGTATGTGTATTAAAAGTAATTAAATGCACCAAATCTCAAGGAAACTCCAACCCAGGAAAAGTCTATTATGGGAAGTACAATGAAACAAAAAGAAACCAATAACACAAGAAAGAATGAAAACCCTTTTCACTTCACCTTCTGTAATTACTATTGCATTTATGTATTTTGTATTGCATTTTTTGTTTTCGTGGTATATTTTCTATTGTATAATTTTGTGTTGCATCCTCATTGAATTTTCTGGAATCTAAACTGTATATACAACAAACTGTGTATCCTTGTATTACAATGTAAACAATTGTAACCTATAGCCTGTCGCTAATGACCATGTAGTTGATGCGACAATAAATAAATAAATTTAAAAAAATAAAAAAAATGTTTTGATGCAAGTGCCGTCGTTATTTGCAATTATGTTAACTTTTATCCTATTTAAATCTCTTAAGCAGTGAAAATGTAAGTTGATAAGTGAAAATATAAATGAAGTCAGGAAAGTTTAATGTTTCACTTCCTTAAAAATCAAATCAAAAATATAAAAATCTTTTTTCTTTCTCCTCGGTCGGAGGCCGGGATCCCAGGACATGTCCGGTGAAGATTGTGGCGTTGAACTCAAGGTATAAAAACGCCCTGCTAAACATTATCCCAAGAGAGATCGAAATTTCAAAAAGAACTATGAACATGTACCAATAATGAGAGCTTATTAAATGAAGCAATACTGTTGTTTGTTATGTTTTTCAGATCTTTACATAGTATTTACACTTGCATGCTCGTTCTTATCCCTTTTTATTTGAATTTCTAAATCCGTTCGTTTATGGATCATGCAAAATGTGCACTGCAATACAACATTGCATTATAACTATTACAAATTAATTATTCTTACACATTTCTTGCATATTATCAAGGATCTGTGGCACACATGTGAAAACTCCGTTTCATACGTGAGAAACGTTCTTTCAAAAGCGATGGTTTGGCGACATTCTTCGACAACTTCACATATTTCATGAACTTTTAAACGTATCTGATAAACTTTCACACGTATTTAATAAACAGTTTTCGCAAGTATATTTATAATGGTTAATATATTGTTACATAAAATAATGTTGCCCGAATACTTTACCAATAGATTTCTAAAGAGGAAAAAAAAAATCGTTGACATTCGATGAACAGGTAAGTTTTAATCGACTAGCGTCCGCGAAACTTCTTGCCACACATATCCGCTTTGCGGGTTTGCATACATGGCAGGGGATTCGCATCAATTACACTGGTCAACACACATTTTGGCGTCTCAGATACTAAATTTTTTCCTGAATATTTCGATGTAACTGATTCAAAACATGCATTAGTTTTGATCTATCAGCTCTAGTTTTGTAAATAGAAAATAATCATCATATACCCCACTTCCACACTGAGAGGGCTAGAATTTGGGAACATCTATGGCATCAGGACATAAAATAATTATTTTACTGGTGTTAATTTGTTGTGAAATAAAATAAATGTTTTAATAAATTAAATATATTAATTAGATAATTATAAATTACATGATTTCTCATCAAATTGTTTTAAAATTTCACAAAATCCACCATTCATTCAACACCCCAAAATGTTTTTAAATATATTTTTTGGCGTGAGAAATGCCATAGCAGTCTCGCTGCATGTTCCAACAGTAGTCTGCCATAATATGTGAATCCTATTTTCCTTGGTGTCTCTCTTCCATTGGTGAATACCTTGGTGAAATCTTTCACATTACTCTTCACTTAGATCATCATGCGAAGGAAAGTAAATCAAGGGGTAGGTAATAAACCTTAATACTCATTGCAGCCAAGCACATGGAAATTGGAAAGCATTGTTTCTACTAATTGTGTAAAGTTTTCTGCTTTATGCTTCCTGGAAACTTTTTCACAACTAGAAGCAAAAGAATACCGGGCACTCGATTCATTTTTGCTCTCCAGATGGATGTGGATTTCCAGAAATTTCAATCATGTACGAGCTTTCTTATTTGAAAACGATCGAAAATCCCTGCTTCCAGTTTCTCGTTGGTGACTCCCGAAAATATCGTAATATACGCTGGAAGCACAAACCATTTCATCCCAAATGAGTCACCAATTTTATTCATCAAGTCTAGCTCGGTATGAAAGTGGGAAAGAATAATTTCCTCTCAAGCAACTAAAGATAAATTGATCACAATGTTTCCTCCTACAACTATATATTTCCTCAGAGGCCAAGTTTTCCTCAACCAACGCTCACTTTTGGCTCTGCTATCTCACAAAAATATAAAGCAGGGATAGTTTGTATAGCCAACTTGCTGACCAAGAAGAAAATTCATCATCTCTAGATCAACAGAAATTATCCACTGACGTTCATAATAATCTTTTTTAAACTATAGATTTTGTCTCATACTCTTCTTTCACGCAGAATGAGGGACCAATTGGAGCAGAGCCGCATTTGTTGACGTTGTGTAAGAGTGCACATTTCAAAACTCTCCTTGAGCTGTCAGTGAAAAGTCGCCATTCATCTGACTTGTATTCTGTAAACTCAATTTTTTTAAAATACCTTCTACATCCTTATGTAGTACTACGTTCTTTTCACATAATTGTTTCGATTAATAGCATTGATGGTGGCAAGAAAAATAACAATCATTAATACGGTTTTTCGGCTCTCTCCAAACCATCGATGCGTCAAATTTTAGACTTCCTGTGCCATTCGTCCACTGTCGCAGGTATTCCGTACATATCCTGCATACAGTATGAAGAGCATCTCCGAGCTTGACACGAAAATAACTCAACTATGCCCTATTTATGGACTCAGAAATAGGTTTTCTATTTTCTTTGAAAGAGTACTCGCCACATGTAGCAATGCATCTGACCTATTCAAACACTGCTTTCTTGCACATTACAACTAGTAGTGCTACAAAATGGGACAGACTTTCCCGTATTAGTTTTCTATTTCCTTGGGTCTCGCCTAGATATTCGGAATTGCCACATACTCGTGCCAGCTGCCATCTATCACCGCCCAAGTTACATTTTTTCGACATTTTCTTAATTTTTCGGTTTCCTAATGGTAGAACGGAAATGTTCATTTTAGAATATTAAAGAACACAAAAACCCCGTCCTATATGGCAAATTTTCTTTAAAAATTTGTAGCCGTTTTTAAGAAAATGGCGTTTAAGCGCTACTAAAAATGCGAAATGTGAAGCTCATTTTCACAGAAAATTTTTGAGTATTCCAAAAACATCATTGGAAATCATTTGAAGCACTATAACTCACAAATACAATAGTGTTTACAAATTGCTGTTAATGTGCATATTAATGATGTGAGAAACCTTTCCAAAAATTACATATGTGTAAGTTTTGAAAAAACAAGAAAGTACCCCAAAATGAACTTTACATCATAATGAAGTGTGCAATTAGAACTATCCGTTCCAAAACTTCGAAGAAAAAATTTAGAGCCATTTATGAGAAAATGGAGTTTGAGCGTTTCAGAAAATGCGGAATTTTGAGCTTGTTTTCA
Source organism: Acheta domesticus (assembly GCA_031308135.1). Lineage (NCBI taxonomy): Eukaryota > Metazoa > Arthropoda > Insecta > Orthoptera > Gryllidae > Acheta > Acheta domesticus. The sequence goes on from JAHLJT010003656.1 coordinate 90,522,072, forward strand.
CACAAAACTGTTGAGTTTTCGAGAAACTTTACTGGACATTATTTAAAGCAATTGAACTCGTAAATACAATAATGTAAACAAATTGTCTCTAATGTAAATATTACCGACGTGAAGACAAGTCAAAAAAAGTTTTGCAATTTTTTAAAAAAATAAAAGAATGGATCTCTATGGATTTTATGAAATCTCGTAGAGTACATTAGCACTATCCCTATCAAAAGTTTAAAGAAAACATCTGAAACCTTTTTGAGAAAATCTTGTTTTTGTATTGTTTTAAAAATTGCACATATTACACGCAATATTGCGTGAAAAGTACTAACATTTTCAAAAAAATGTACATCCCCCAAAAGAAAAATCTCACTATGAAGAACAATTTTTATTTGAAGGAAAAATCTCTGTTATTTTGAAGTTGGAGGAAGACGCCGAATAAAATTCAAACTTTTGCAATATCCGAAAATTCAGAGTTAAAGGTGCCAGTGTTAATCCGACATATGCCACATTAATAGGTACATTTTACTCTGTTCTTACAAAAAAATTAAAGAAAAAACTTGGAGCCTTGGAGCCTGTATTGCCTTGGAACGTATTAAATTTGAAGAATTTCAAGTGAATACGGAGACAACAAAACTGTGAGTAATGTTAGAGAATGAATGAACTACGTTCGACTTCTAACTTTTACGTTCCTAAGTGTACAGATACAGATACCGATACGAATACAAATACCGATTTTCAAATGAATGTGACCCACAACTTATACGTATTAAACTTACCTATTAACTTATTAATATAAACATACAAAACAGTTGTCCTTTAATATTTATTTAGATTCGCATACGAAACGATTAATAGAGCAATTGCGAAAGTGGAAGTTAACACAAATTAGACTGTATTTGAGGAGTTTTAATCTCTTCTAAAATTATGGGGACAAAATATGGAAGTGTTCGGCAAATCCGGGAAAGAATTTACTTAATCATTTATAAATACATTTAATGGAGTTGTAGATGATTTTGCGGAAGAATTTTCGAACTAATTGAGAATGATCTTATAATAGTATAAGAGAATAACCTCGAAGAATAATTTACAGGTGATCTTTGTGCACTATTGCGCATATTAGCAAAAATCGTGAAAAGTGTAGTTTGACTAAACTATTCGCATCATCAATACCTTCAAGTATTTCTTATGACAATTATAATTTTTAAATTGCAATATTACAAATTCATATCCCATATGAAGGTAACATACAAGGCCTTTGGATGTTAGGAATTTTTCAAGGCGAGTATAACATTATCAGCTACTACGATTCATTGGTAAGTCCAATGCCAGATACTGCAAGAACGTATTTGAACAAAGTTACGCATGAACGAAATGAAGTATGAAAGAAAATTTCTACACATGAAGTTACTTTTAAAATAGTTTGCAGCGTCGGCGACGCCACATTCAGTTAGTATACGGAGTATAGGGAAAGTTATCTAATACTGCGGAAAATCGATTTCGAGATTTCAACGGAAATACACGTTTTGGGGATCCCTGATACCGAAAAAGTGGGTCGTTTTAAAAAGTTCGTCCGTCCGTCCGCCCGTCCGTGAACAACACTAGCGCGTAAACCATATGTGCGATTTCTTCCAAAATGGATATTCCCCAGTCGATCTGCGACCACTCAAGGCGCCTCGATTTTGAAAAACTTCCTTCAAAATTTGATGGTACTTTACATGAAGCCCCCGGACATTTCCAAAATTTTCTCAAAAACGGCTCCAAATTTTTTCCTTAAATTTCTTGTCAGAATAGAGTAATGTTATTCACTTAATTAGTAATGCCACTTATTAAGGTGGCATAGGTCCCATTTTCATGGTTACCTCTGAATTTCCGAAAATTTCCAAAGTTTGAAATTTTTGCGGCGTCTTCCTATAACTACAAAATTGAAGATAAAGAGTTTTCCTTCAAATAAAATTTGTTGTCCAAAGAGTGTTCTTTCATTACGGTCATGTACATTTTTTTTGAAAATTTTAGTAGTTTTTGCGCAATATAGCACGCAATAATTGAAATTTTAAAAAATTACAAAAAGCTGATTTTCTTAAAAACGGCTTCAAATTTTTTCTTTAAACTTTTTGTAGGGATAGTGCTAAATGTGCTCTATTAGATGACATTAACGCCATATTCCTTTCTTCTTTTGTTTTTTCAAAAATTGCAATAATGTAGCCTTTTTCCTCTCTCATGTTGTTAATATTCACATTAGCGGCGATTTGTTCACATTGTTATATTAAGGAGCACACGTGCTTTAAATAATATCAAATGAAGTTTCTCGAAAATTGGATAGTTTTTAGTAAAAACTAGCTCAAAATTGGCGTTTGAGCGTTTCTGAAAATGCCGCATTTTCTAAAAAATGGTTTCAAATTTTTTGTTCAAACTTTTCGTACTGATAGTGCTAATTGCACTCTAATATGAGGGGTATTCGTAAATGTAATTTGGGGTATTCTTTTGTTTTTCAAAAATTACAAACATGTAATTTTTTTAAAAATTCTCTCATACGGTTAAAATGCACATTTCCAGCAATTGGTAAACCCTACTCAATTTGTGAGTGTAAGTGCTTCAAATGATTTCAAATTAAGTTTTTCGAAAATTTTCCGTGACAAAGCGCTTCAAATTTCACATTTTTATTGCCCTTAAACGTCATAAAAGTCGTATGTAGTCGTTTTCATAAAAACGGCTACAAATTTTTCGAAGACAATTGCCATTTAGGACGAGGTTTTACTGTTCTTTAATATTTTATAATTAACATTTCCTTTCTAGCATTAGGAAACAGAAAAAATTTTTAAAAAATCACAAAAATGTAGTTTGGGCGGCGATAGATAGCAGTTGTCAAGAGTATTGGCAAGTCAGAATAGCTAGCCGAGATCAAACGAAACAGAAAACTAATACGGGAAAGGTTTGTGCCATTCTGTAGCACCACTAGTTTCGTTATCACGGCCGTGCAACGAATTTTTTTCTGGCGAAAATCGGCTATTTTTTCGCGCAACATTACATAACTTTCCCTATACTACGTATATCCCTCCGTGTATACGTACGTATACGGGAAAGTAAAGATGTTGAAAATGTTACCAAGGCATTTGAAATCTATATCTTTAATAAATTTAGAAGAAACATGCCTCTAGATGTAATTTTAAACTGACTTAGTTATCTAGTTAATAATTAAATTTGTTCAAAGAATTGGTCGTCCCGACGGGGACGTCCCGGGGATTCGAACCCGGGCCTTCTGGTTTACGCCCAGCTGCTCTGACCACTAAGCTACCGAGTCAACCAACTCTTTGAACAGTTTTCACGAGCGCATCTATCGCTCCTTGTATGTATATATAATTGTCACCATTCCCGTCACCTTGTTTGAAGCTACCCAGGGGGTGTTCATAGAATCCAAATTATGACCATGTTACCAAGTAACAATGAGTTTTAATAATTTAATTTGTTCAAAGAATTGGTCGACCCGACCGGGAACACCGTAAACATTACTGTGCATTTTCTATACTGTACATTTTCTATACTATAAATTTTCTGCTAATGAAAATAATTAGTAGAATTTAAGATTCTTGGATTGATACGACTAAGAGGCCGCCCATTTTTCGACTCCCCTACCCCCTTAGTGAGATGTCGTGAGATTCGGCTCGAACCCCTCCCCCGTCTAATCTCGCACGGTTGCACATTGCATGCTGGTGCAGCAGGTGCACAGTACTCCCACTTCGGTGCTCTTCCCCTCTTGTGATGGTTGAAAAGTAGAGTTTAGCACTGTTTTTTACGAAAATAATACGTGACTAGCGTACCCGTGCGAGAACTCTCGCATGTTTAATCCCACCCTTTCCCTATCCATTTATCTATCCGTTCCATAAAGGAGAGGAACTACTAATGTACTTACAGAATATCAAACAAAATAACAATGCAATTGATGTTTGAAACAAATTTTCAATTAAAGTTTATTCAACATTACTGAGAGATGTTCTTGGAACAATTCATACTTCATTAAAAACATTTGAAGAAATTTTTCAATCTTCCTTGAGAGTTAGCTTTTCGCTTTCCTTGATAGTCAAATAGTAGAATAGGTTTTTACTCTTGAGAAAGCCAAGTAAAGTAGTGCGAAAATACCGGATCGCGCAAGAACAGACCTACTCATTGCAATATTATTTAACTTTCCTTGATTTGTTATGAAGAACCGAGTGGGTTTTGGAGACTCAGGGTGCCAGCTTGCTGGGGTGAGAAAATTCAAAAATTATTTGTTTACTACAAAGTATTGAATTATTTTCTGCGTCCTTACGTACCTCAAGAAAAACAATTCCGAGCCAAAAAATAATCAAACTAAAGTTTTCACCTTTGAGTACTAAATACCATCTGTTAGCATTAGAAACAATTTAGTAGGCATTAGTAAGCCCACTACGGTACATGGGAATATTGCTCAAACTATGTTTGCATTTTTAATATCTTAACGAACCGACACCTTGAGTTTAATATCAAACTGTTTTTTATTTACAATATGGCTTTGCAGTTGGGCGTTGGTGTACATACTTCCAGATATCGCCAACATTTAAATCGTGCGTTTGGACTGCGATCGTGGGCAGTTGTCGAGTGACTTGTCCTATTCTTTCTATAATTTTAAATTTAGTTGTTTTTAATTGATTCACGTAGTATTGTAGGCTAGCGCGTTGTGATTTTTGTTTTCCAATTATTTCAAGCTATTTTACTTTAGCTTACTTTAAAAAGTTTGTTCTTTGTGTTGTGCCATAGCACAAGTTTTCCCCCACTATCTCTGCGTATATATACCCGTGCGAGAACTCTCGCATGTTAGACCCCACACTCATCCCTATCCTTCTATTTGCATTCTAAGAGGGATCGAAGTTAACGAAACGTGTTTATTTGTATCTATACTACTTACTACTATCTATGCTACTATACTTTTATTTGTATCTATACAGGTAACTTGCAATGTACTAACACAATTCCAAATAAAAATAAAAAACAATGCAATTAATGTGTAAAAGAAATTTTCAATAAATATTTATTCAATATCATGGAGAATTTGCTTGAAACAATTCCCAACAGTTACTTAAAGACATTTGAAGTAATTATTCAATATTCTTTGTCAATTAGGTTTTAGTTTTTCGTGATAGTCACAAAAATATTAGCTTTTTACTTTTGAGAAAGCAACGTGTCTGAACCCGTTACTTGAAAATGTTATGAAATGATAACGAAAATATTGGTACGGGTAAAACACAAACACAGTCTTCACTCTTCACTCTTCACTGAACACCCACATCCTTCCACAATTAAGTACACAGCACTTATAGACCATGAAAAAATGTTAATTGAATAGTTTCACTACATGCGTAAGAAACAATCTTCACAGGTATAAGGTCCGATTAAATTAAGAAGGTGATTGACAGTTCTGTGTGACGTCAAGACGCCTCTCCCGTTTCCATGGCAGCTGCCTACCAGAGAGACAAAACGTGACGTGTCAGGTCGCTCAGTTGCCACTACCGAACACAGGGAACATTTGAGCATCGCACAGCGACTCCCTTGCCGCCGCGCCGCCCGCGTTTCTGCCTGTGCTGCGCGCGCAATGTGTACGGTGTTGTGATGAGTTGCGTTGAGGTTAGGCTTTTGTCGTATTTTTTACACTTTTACACGTATTTTTTAAGTGTTTGTTTTCGTGTTCCGGTAATACGTGCTCAGTGGTTTGCGACCTGGCAACGTCGCTCCCCTCCACTCACAAATGTCAATCACCTTCTTAATTTAATCGGACCTTAGGTATCAAGCAACTATAACAGTACTTCTAGTTGTTGCTGGAGAGTAAATCTTGAATTAATGATTATGCAAATAAACCTCGTCAGATTGCACAAACTACGGTGTTAACAGAAAGCGTAAATATAGATTGTCGAATCCAAGCCCTCTAAGTGTGTCGCCACAAAAATTGCTACCAGCAGGAAGGACTGAAATCTTGAGGTGGCCTTGATAGTATTGAAGCGTGGAACCGAAAAGTTAATTGAATGGATCGGAGAATATCTCATCTTGTAGATTATGGTGTGAAAAACGTTTCTTTGAGGCTTTTGGCCTCAAAAATTTACTTTTTAAGGCTCTAAAACGCTTTTTTATGAGTTATTTGCCGATATATGTTGACATGTGATGCGGGTTGCATTTTACATGAATATTTCTATGCGTTTTTTTTAAAGAAATCAACCATATTTGTAAAGTCAAAATGGAATTCGTCAAGTCTCCGTGAAATTCTCTTTCTTTGGAGCCCTCATTTATAAAGATTGGTTGCGTGTGAGAGCCGGAACCCAAAGGTATACTACTGAAATAATATATACGTGATATTAGCCGAGACCCACCCTCTCCCCCACATCTTATTAGGTGAGATTTGCTTGTTCCCCCCCCCCCAAAGGCCTCATTTATGGATGGCCCTAAATAAATAAAAAATTGTAAAATCACTTTCCCTTGAAAGATAATAGTTTCTTGTATTATTTGCAACAGTTCGGTGGTACTATTATATTGCAAATTTCATCCCATCAATATTTCAGACATCTCTTGTAAAAATTCTTTTCACAATAAAAAGTACAGGATATTCAATAAAATGGATAAATTCAATAAAATGGATAAATTCAATAAAATGGATAAATTCAATAAAATGGATAAATTCAATAAAATGGATAAATTCAATAAAATGGATAAATTCAATAAAATGGATAAATTCAATAAAATGGATAAATTCAATAAAATGGATCAATTCAATAAAATGGATCAATTCAATAAAATGGATCAATTCAATAAAATGGATCAATTCAATAAAATGGATCAATTCAATAAAATGGATCAATTCAATAAAATGGATAAATTCAATAAAATGGATAAATTCAATAAATGGATAAATTCAATAAAATGGATAAATTCAATAAAATGGATAAATTCAATAAAATGGATAAATTCAATAAAATCGATAAATTCAATAAAATGGATAAATTCAATAAAATCGATAAATTCAATAAAATGGATAAATTCAATAAAATCGATAAATCCAATAAATCGATAAATTCAATAAAATCGATAAATTCAATAAAATCGATAAATTCAATAAAATCGATAAATTCAATCTATGTTTTCATGAAAATCTGTAATATACCATACCGGTTTTTTGTATTTTTCTCTATTCCGACGAAAAGTTTCATTTGTTTTGTGTTTCATGAAATATTTGAAAATATAACCGAGGACAATACCTTCAAAAACTAAAAAAATAGTTTTAAATTCCAAGATTCCATATTCAGTGAGATCGATCAGAGAACATCCAACATTCGGAAAAGTCCTCGATAAGATAAGTGTTCTTCGCGGATTGACAGATGAATTGGGAGAGAAGATTGACATAAAGATGGAAAGTAGAAACTATTTAGACAGCAGAAATCCATTGCTTTTCCTATTTTATGTCAGGCAATTGAAAATGCAAACATATTAAGACTGTATTAAAGGTCATTTGAATTTTCTTCTTTTTCCCCAAGAGTTCATTACTATCCAAGTGCCAACAGTAAAATTTAATCGTAGTATCCCACAGTCCCTAGTAAAGGCATTATACTCGCAATAAATGGATGCCTTATTTCACCCAAATATTAATGCTACGTTCACGATGCTGTGACTGCATAGTCAATGGAAGTTTCATTCCATGTCATAAAATGTGGAAAGGGAATGGCAATTTTATCAGAGGCATCGAGAAAATTATTCCAAGAGTCATGAACGAACTCCCGTCTCCACCATTATGAAACATTATAAGAAATGGAATTTCCACGGTGCGATCTCCAACATGATTTTTTTGTCAATCATCAATCATACAATAAATATCAAAAGTAATTAACTCCATATGTAAGACCTAAAAAGTGGAATATCTCGTTTTTTAAAAATTTATTCACTTACACTTACAACTTAAAAATATTTTGAATGCAACATATCAGTAAAAACTACAATGCAATATTAATTATAAAAGTCAGCAAAGTTATTAAGTGACAGCGAAAGAAAATTAACAATTTACTGAAACATAGGTATTTCAGTCAACAGTTGTACAGTGGTGCTGCAAACACCGTTTCCAATTTTATTGTAACATAATTAACATAATATAAACAATTACAACAACACACCCAATGTAATATATAAAGCAGCAATATAAATGTAAGATATTTTCAGCATTCCCATCTCATCCTATTCCATTTATTCTGATAACTTCCTCGAACCCCACACCCCAACCAAAGCTTGCCCATTTTGGATCAAGCATGAATCTGGCCACGCTGGATGAAATGAAGAGGAATCGCTCTCTTAGTTTACTTACAAATAACGGTACATTTATATTCAAACACTAAAAAAATTGGACTGCAATACTTTTACGCTACTTCCATTCAGTAAACAGAAAAATGAATAGACAGAGAGAGACAGATAAAGGAAGATAGAGAAAATACAGATTGATACAAGATCTAAATACAAAACATCTAACCAAGATCTAAATACAAAATAAACACGAAATTATTTTGTATTCCTTTAACATTAACTCTTGGGAGTAGTTGAGCTGTATTTCAATTACTGGAAGAGGTAGCCCGGTGCATCAACTGATGTCAATGCCCCTGACAGGAAGGTCCTAGGTTCGAATCCCGACGGTGGCAGTATTTTCGACATCTTGTCAGCTAGGTCGAATTCAGTTATTGTCTCTAGGAGAATTCTCGCGGCCGGCTGCTTTGATTGGTAGTTTTCCGTGGTTTCTTCTATCAACACCAAGCGAATGCCGGAGCAGTATCCTAACAAACGGGCCACGGAATGCGCGCGATCTCTGTTTCTACTTCCTTGTCCTAACCTCCCTTACATACACACATACTAACATGTACTACACTACCACACATACGGGAGATTAGAGCTGGGGCAGTGTCCTGCTGATGGGAGATACCTGGTTGTATAAAACCCCGCTAGTCGACAATAGATCGACGCCGGATCTCGCCATCCAGCGGGGGAAGATCACCGCCACCTCCCGATGAAAACCATGCACTGCACTTACGGGACTAATTGCCTAAGTGGACGCCCGGAATCGTTCAACAATCAATCATTATATTTCAGTTTTTCTCCAGGTATCTCTCCCAACCGGGCGCCCCCAGTCGGAATCAGCTCTAAACTCCCCATTGGTTTCCTGATGTGTGAGTAATTGTAGTGCATGTGCTTGTGTTAAAGAGAGGAGGAGAGACAATGGTGAAGGAATGATCGTCCGTGATCCATGACCCGTCCGTTAAGGTACTGCTCCAGAATGTCCCTAGTATTGATAGGGAAACAACGGAAAACTACCGTTCAGGGCAGCCGGCATCAAGAATTTACCGCCAGACAGTGCGGCTGACTTCGTCTTAGGTACATTATATTTCAGTTAAATAAACTGCAATTGGGTATGGCCCGGTGGCAGTTTACTAACAATAATTATAATAATAAGACAATAAGAGAGTACGATACAAAACGATGCAACAATCATACTTTCTCTAATATTAAGTGTTATAATTGTTGTATATATACAACAATTATAGAGTTGAATATTACAATAGTAGAGTTGAAATAATTGTTATATGTTGGTGATAATACAAATCTATACGATCTACATAGACATTGGCTAAATTAGATTGAAAAAAGGCACTTCTCACGTTCACTACACTTCACAGCACAACACTATAATACACTACACTGTTTTGCATTGAACAAGTGTCGAAAATTCGGCAAGGTCGGACGCGAACCCTAACACCTGGTCAGACGCTGCTGCTGCAACAGCTTTCCACAGCGCCAATTCAGACGGGGTGAAACCCGCGCCCTGGGATTAAAAGGGCCAATAATTATACGACGTAAATGGCGGACTTCTGACAGATCAGGTGGACGCTGTTAACCAATTGGGAGCGTAGTTTCACTTACATTTTTGGCATTGAAGCTCGCGATTGCATAACCGCGCCACAGCGGATGATCTGTGAGAAGTTACTGTATTTAAATCTAAGTACACCACCGACCTATAGGCACATTTATGGAGGTCGGCTAGAAAGTAAAGAATGTTTCCGCATCACTAAATAAAATCAAAAGATATCAAAACAAAGCTTTATTTACAAAGAGACAGCAATTTACTCTACTTTGCAGCTTAGTCTCCATTGCTGTCTAGGCACTTATTGCAACGCGGAACCAATTTTTCAACATGATGATATTCTCTTCCACCGCCAAAAGTATAAGCCAGGATGCCACTGCTTCTTTGTTGTCATCGTCATTTGCGAACTATTTACCGCCTACAAATGCTTTTACTTGGAGGAATAAATTAAAATTTGGGGCTGTAAAGAGGATGCAAAAAATTTCCCACTTAACACGAGGTTCTTGCTGTGTTCGTGCTGAAGGAGATCGTGCATTGTCATGAATGAAAAATACCTTATTCGACAACATTCCACTTCTTTTTTTTCGATAACCGTCGAAGGCGAATACTGGTTCATTGCACTCTCACTATAAACTTTCTTTATTTGCATGTAGATTTAAACAGGCCGAACATTTTGAGCATTTAGGAAACGAATGACAGAACGCATTTCATAACTGGCGGTATTTTCAATGACCGCCGTCACTTTGAAAGGTTACCAAATGAAGAGGCGAAAACAGTTAGCAACAAAACTCTGTTCACCCTGAGATAGGCAAGGGTTTGTCAGGGCATCAACTGATATCACTGCAGTGCCTTAGACCAGGTGGTCCTAGGGTTCGAGTCCCGACGGTGATAGGATTTCCACATTAGCTTATCGGCTAGGCCGAATTCAGACGTTAGCTGGAGAAGAATTCTATTGACCAGCTGCTCTGAATGGTAGTTCTTTGTAATTTCTCCGATCAACACCAGTCCAATGTCGAAGCAGTAACGTAATAAACGGGCCACAGACCGCGCGCGATCTTTCCTTCCTCTTTCTTGTCCTAACCTCATGCCTTAAATACAATACACATACTTACCCTTACATGCACAAATCTTATACTTTTTTTCTTTCTTGGCGCACGGGGGTGTCAATAAAATGGAATATCTCTCGGTATTTCGCGTCGTTCTCGGTTGTGCCGCTAAAAGTCGCATGATCGCGACTGTATCGAGCAGTACTGGCGATCATGCGATTCCTAGCGGCACTACGGAGAACTATACAAAATCCGTGAGATATTTCATTTGATGACACCCCCCCCTGCGCCGAGAAAGAAAAACGAAGTATACCACTCATGCTGAGGGAACCAGTTGGAAGCTTCGAGCTTGTCCCGGCTGGGGTGGAAGCCCGCTGTTGAGAGATACCTGATTTGGGAAATCCTTACACGCTGACGTAGACCGGTGCTGGGTCTCACCAACCAGCGGGGGAAGATCACAGCCATCTCCTTCGATAAAAACATGCACTATACTTACGGAAGAAATGACCTTTGCAGGTGTCTCGGCCGGAATCACCAATCAATCACTCACACTGACGGGATTGACGGAGCTAACTGGTGCGCATGTCGTCGCAATTATGGGGCAATAATACCTGTCGTGGCGCGCAATTGTTCTTGCCTCTCTAGATGACCCTCGCATTACTCGGAACGCGTTGAAGCACACTTGCCGCCGAATGACCCTCGCATTACTCGGAACGCGTTGAAGCACACTTGCCCCCGAATGACCCTTGCATTACTAGGAACGCGTTATTTCGATGAAGCAGACTTGCCGCCGAATGACCTCGCATTACTCGGAACGCGTTATGTCGATGAAGCACACTTGCCCCCGAATGACCCTCGCATTACTCGGAACGCGTTATTTCGATGAAGCAGACTTGCCGCCGAATGACCCTCGCATTACTCGGAACGCGTTATTTCGATGAAGCAGACTTGCCGCCGAATGACCCTCGCATTACTCGGAACGCGTTGAAGCACACTTGCCGCCGAATGACCCTCGCATTACTCGGAACGCGTTGAAGCACGCTTGCCGCCGAATGACCCTCGCATTACTCGGAACGCGTTGAAGCACACTTGCCGTCGAATGACCCTCGCATTACTCGGAACGCGTTGAAGCACACTTGCCGCCGAATGACCCTCGCATTACTCGGAACGCGTTGAAGCACACTTGCCGCCGAATGACCCTCGCATTACTCGGAACGCGTAGAAGCACACTTGCCCCGAATGACCCTTGCATTACTAGGAACGCGTTATTTCGATGAAGCAGACTTGCCGCCGAATGACCTCGCATTACTCGGAACGCGCTATGTCGATGAAGCAGACTTGCCGCCGAAATCAGAGCTTTGCAGCGTTGCGCAAGCCGCGCGCGCGGCCCGGAGGCGCTGGGCCGAGGCAGACGCCCGGTGCCGCGTGGGGCGCGGCGGGGGTCGGCGCGAGGGCGGATTATCGCCGCCGCCCGAGACACAACATCCGCGCGGCGCTCTCGCAGCGATCCCTGTCCGTTGGGAAAGGTCAGTGACTCACGTGCCCTCCCGACGCCTATCATTCTACACTACGCGGGCGCGGCGACGGTGAGGGCGAAAATCGCGCAATGCAAGATGGCGAGAAAGATCTTTTGCAAAGAAAAATAGAAAACTTGTGTGTCACTATTAGTGTCAAAGAGTTGTTATAAAACACCAGTTTTTCAAAGCGAATTCTTTTAAGTACTAGATTAGACTGGCACTGGGAAAGGTCAGTGACTCACATGCCCTCATGACGCCTATCATTCCATGCTATGCAGCCGCGCCGACGGTGACGGCGAAAATCGCGCAATGCGAGATGGCGATAAAGATGTTTTGCAACCAAAAAAACAAAAACAAAAAACAAAAAAAAATAAGTGTGTCACTATGACTTTCAAAAAAGTTGTTATAAAACACCAGTTTTTCAAAAGAGAATTCGTTAAGTACTAGATTAGAATGGCATAGCGCCCGGGAACCGGTCTTCCTTCTATAGCTAGGCCGACTATTTCGGCCATGGACACTGAGTTGAACAATGATCTCATACTACTGTCACTATTACTATTGATTTATTTTACATAAGTTTGGCCACACAGTTTTTTCTCGGAAACACTAGTTATTAAAAATGTTATTTATGTTTTAAAACATCCTCTTATATTCACTGTAACCTGAAAATGAGGAAAAAAATGTCCTCGAAACGTCGCACAACAAAGTTTTGGTTAATGAAAAATATAAACTTTTAAATTTATACTATGTAATTCTGTGAAACTTTTTTAAAAATTTGTAATAATTTGTAATAGTTTTGCAAAGGTCTACCTAAACCGTTTTGGGGCAAGCACCTAATGAGGAGCGTGTGTAATGTAAAAAAGAGTACAGTGCTAAATGGAAACTGCTCCGAATTTTGGCGGCAAAGTGTGCTATAATTCCAGTCCTGCCACTAGCTCTTGATCCTCATTTATACCACTAAAGCTGCCCACCAACAACTCGCCTGTATATACAATTATATTATTAAATAATCGTTATTTACGGACCAAGGACGTTATAGGGATTCTAATGATCGGGCAGCGACAAAAACTCTAAGGCCTTTGGTCTGAGAAATCAGAACCCGTTAACGCCCGTGCATACCTACACACATGACTTTTTGTATTTCAGCATTATAAACGACCTTTTCTGTCGAAAATAATCGTTCATAATCGGATGTTTTAAGGCACAAATAATGACGTATTAGATTTTATGGTACAAATGATTGCATTATCACACATTCAGCCAATCGCAGCAAGAGAATCTGAGGGAGGTAGAGGTGAATGGAACAGCCGACCACCGTTTTCTCGAATGGATGTCAAGAACTCGAGACATCACAGGAAAGTTGTTTGGCAAACTCAAGTTTGATTCTCTTAGACATTTATAATGCTATCAAACAACAAAATAGCGTATGCAACTCGTTTATAATTTTGCTTTATTGTATTCGTACAAATTTGATAACTCGCTCCTAACGTCGCTCGTTTTCAAAACATGTTTCTCATGCAATAAAGCTTAACATTATAAACTAATTGCATAAACTACTATTCTTTTACGCCCGTACATACATGACTTTATTTACGTAATGATTTACATTGACTTATTTACTAATTAACTAGATGTTAACTTGTCTCGGTTTGCCTTTTCATTTTTCCCTCCTATAATTCTCTTTCCTAATTTCCTCCGAAAGAGAACATGTTGCAGCATTCATATGTTTTCTTATTTCCGTCGTAGCCACGATCCTCTCGACACAGCTAAGTTGTACAGTGTATATCGAGCTCCGTAACGAAGGCAATAACGCATTACTAAAAAAATAAAAATATTTTTTAACCTTTACATTTACATTTTAAAGAGAGTGTGGTCCACTCAAACCGCGATCCTTATATACTGCGTACGGTCCTTGAATTAAATTATAGACGAGATGTAATTTTGATGAGGTTAGTACTGTTGACGCATGGCTTTCGAAAAGTCTTTTCGAGTATTCGCGGTTTGCGTGGCAGCTAGCGTATTTTTGTTCGACGTTTTAGTAAAAATTTCGAGCCAAGGTTTTGAGAATATTTGCATTCATTTCAACCATTCGTAACGAATATTAGAAATGGACTGAAGGAAAACAGATCGTTTTGATAATTTATTGAAAACGTAAATTCACTGAGATATAAGGGCAGTTAAAAATAAGAGATGGAATATCAAAAAGTATTATCAAGAAAGAGAGGAATATTAAGAGATATTTATATTCCCTTCTACATATTTTCGGCAAAGTAAAAGATTGATATAGAGTTCAATGGCTGATTATAATTGTACAGCATGTGGAATGTATACCCGTGTGTGTGTGTGTGTGTGTGTGTGTGTGTGTGAGAGAGAGAGAGAGAGAGAGAGATTGTGAGTGAATGAGTGAGTGCGTCCGTGTGTACTTTTATGAAGGGAGATGGGGGACAGTAGGCGAATTTGGTGAATGTCTTCGTCTCAACCCTATTAACATTTTCTGTTCTGATATTTTATAACCAAAACGCCCACGAAATATTAACATTTACGTTGTTTTTACATATTTCGAAATTTAAAGTTTGTTTGTTCGTATGTAAAATTCGAGGGATCGCTCTTGAATTATAAGACACCATCTCAATTTCTTTTGCAAATGCTTATGAAATAATTAGAGAAAAGTTAAAATAAAGAAATCGAAACATTTCTTAATTTAAAATTAATTACCAATTCTGAATTCAGTTAAGTGTACAGTCGTTACTTGAAATCCTCATTTAATTCGAATGGTGAAAATTCGAACTCTCTACTCAATTTCTTGAGATTCCATCTAAAGGTAATCATTTTATGCACTTTCTTGAAATGGATTCCAATTGCAGTTGTATGCTATGTATAGTTTATTAAATATATTTATCAGAAAATACTTTCGTGTTTTCATAAATGATTTTTTAAAGATTTTTATTTCCAATGCATCCTGAAGAATTATATCGACGAATAATACTCTACAGTTCACATGAATCTCCATCCAATGTGCTAGTAGTAAACGAGTTGCTGGGAATAAGCAAGGTTTAGACGTTCTTAGGAGTGTTTTCGAAGCCTAAACGTTCCAAGCGTTGCTCATGGAATTATACATTATTCAACCGGAATGTCCGATGAACTCCGCTTGAATAAGTAACAACGATTCAATGTTTTTTGAACAGGTCATATTTATGGTGCATAATTCCTTGCCGCGTGCAGATGCTGTTCTAAAACTGTCCTCATTACTATTAATTCACAAGCGGAGCAACGTCCTGTCAAAGGATCTAGGATCACATGAAACTGACCAGCAACGTTCGCCAAGTCGATTCCTTACAAATTTTACAACTTAACATGGTGTAGAAGGGACAAAAGATATATAAGAATTACTCTGAACCAGAGGGGTCACTAGAAACTTAATAGTACATTACGAAATGACGATGTAATGATGGGTGTGTGATATATATACGAGTGTGATATTACAATACGAGCGAGGAACATGAGAGTATCGAACAACTTGACACGAGTGTATTAATACCCATTACGTTAAGTTTCATACGGTACTTTTCCTACCACGGCGCTAGTCGAATAGGATCAAAGTGAAATTACGATCCAATTTATTTTAAATAATATTTCACCTAAAAATTACCAATAAAAATAAATTAAAACTTATAAGCATAGTATAATATTAATTGCACTTTTAATAGTTACAATTGAACGAAACATTTACTAAAACGATTCTCAATTATTTGTCTTGATTAATTGTCAATACTTGATTTGTAAACTTCTCGGTTCATTATGCAACGGGTTGCAGCCATCAAATGACGGAATAATATAATGGGAGTAGAAAAAATTGACTACCTGAACCCATGCGATTAAGTCGCACAAGTGTGATGGATGTGTGTGTGTGTGTGTGGTGTATGGATGGATGAGTGTGGTGTGTGTGATGGATGGATGGATGTGTGTGGTGTGTGTGTGATGGATGGATGGATGAATGAATGTGTGTGTGTGTGTGTGTGTGTGTGTGTGTGTGTGTGTGTGTGTGTGTGTGTGTGTGTGTGTGGTGGAGAAAACATCAGACAGGAAAGTACGTCGAACATGCAAAATCGAAAACATCAAAATGCTTTGTAAATATTTGTTCAGTTTTTGGTAATAACGACCTGTTGCGAATTTAGGAACTGCTGAATAGGAGGGCACATGAGGGACTGAATAAATTGATAGATTCCGGGCATGTTTTTTCCTCAGGAAGTGGTAATGACACCCCCCCACTGAATGGTGAGATCAGGCGAAACATTTCAATTAGTTTTCATAAATATGTTCAACTCTGTGTTCACAGCATACAGTGATTGTATTATTCCAAAATTTGTAAACCTCACTCGTTTCATTAGTCACCGAGAATAAAATATATTGAACGACACGAATCAATGGTTTGAGGGTTTTCTACTTTCCATAGAGGAAATATATAGAACTTTTCTAACGTTTTTACTATTTTCCTTACTTCGATGTGATCGCAAGGCTTCAGCTTGTTCAAATTTATTTTCAACTCTGACCAACACATCCATTATTAAAGCGACATATTTATTTCTCAATGCAATTCATCCCTCACTTGAATGGAGTAATGGAGAACGCAACCAACGCACAAAAATATTTTAAAAATCTAAAAAGCTGGGAACATTTTCTCCGATTTTCACAAGGTATTTATCTGATCTTTGGCGGCAGAAAAGCTAAACCACAAAAAACTGTTCTTGCTTTCACAAATTGTAGAAAGTGACAAATATTTAAATTTATTAAAACTAATGTGAATTGGGTGTAAATATACATCACACACACACACACCCATACACATCCATCACACACACACACCCATACCCATCCATCACACACACACACCCATACCCATCCATCACACACACACACCCATACCCATCCATCACACACACACACCCATACCCATCCATCACACACACACACCCATACCCATCCATCACACACACACACACACACACCCATCCATCACACACACACACACACACCCATCCATCACACACACACACACACCCATCCATCACACACACACACACACCCATCCATCACACACACACACACACACCCATCCATCACACACACACACACACATCCATCACACACACACACACATCCATCACACACACACATCCATCACACACACACACACACACCCATCCATCACACACACACACACACACCCATCCATCACACACACACACACACCCATCCATCACACACACACACCCATCCATCACACACACACACAACACATCCATCACACACACACACACACATCCATCACACACACACCCATCCATCACACACACACACACCCATCCCACACACACACACCCATCCATCACACACACACACACCCATCCATCACACACACACACCCATCCATCACACACACACACCCATCCATCACACACACACACACCCATCCATCACACACACACACACACCCATCCATCACACACACACACACCCATCCTCACACACACACACACCCATCCTCACACACACACCACACCCATCCATCACACACACACACACACACCCATCCATCACACACACACACACCCATCCATCAACACACACACACCCATCCATCACACACACACACACACACCCATCCATCACACACACACACACCCATCCATCACACACACACACACCCATCCATTACACACACACACACCCATCCATCACACACACACCACACACATTCTTACTGCTCGTTATTTTAGGATATGTCCCAATTTTCCAACCCAGTTTTCAACCATATTGATTCTTGTGGCTTTCATGTTTTCTGCATAACTTCATTCAATTGTAGATCTTCAAAATAATGACCTGCACTCTTTTCAAAATCAGAGTAATTCCCCACCATATACACAAAGAGATGGAAACGTTTCGACATGCCGCGCTTTCCACAAGTTCGGTTTTGCGCAGCGGCAGCTCGGCCACCGCTCGGGGCTCTGGATCGATGCGTCGCCGTTCGCAGAGCGAGGGCAAACACTCCTAGCGGCGCAGGGCGGCGCGGCGCGGCGCCATACAGAATTCCCTCCCACGCACCTGTTGCCCATGCGCGCACACACCTCGTCGACGTTGGCTCCCACATGACGGAAACTACGACTAAGCCGTCGAAAGAGGCTTTTCTACTTTTATTTATTCGTTTATTTATTTAGGTAGTTAGATACAATAAGGGAGTTGGGTGAGAGTGTGTAAGCTGAGCGGGCGTTTCGTGCTTTTGAGGAAGTGAACAACTGTGCTCCTTGGTCCCCGTCAGTACACTGTCAGGAATTTCCGAGTACACTGCGATAAATGTCAGAGTACACTGCGATAAATGTCCGAGTAGACTGCGATAAATGTCCGAGTACATTGCGAGAAATGTCCGAGTACACTGCCAGAAATGTCCGCATTACTTTACTGTAAATTACATTAAAGAAATTATCTTGTTCGTACAAAATTATCATGTACATTACGATGCAAGAGTCAAAGCCTTATGGTAATATGCGGAAGGAATGAACTGGTAGTTCTGAATACACGATACGAATGATGAGAGGTAGGGAAAACGGGAGAACCTCTGCATTAAATCTACACCGATTTTAATTTATGTATTAAATTTAACTGGTTGTCTTGGGAGCTCAGAAGTTAGAATGGTTAGTGGAAGTTAGTCCTGGAATAACTGTAACAAAAATCAGTTGGGTGATCGAATATAGTTCGAGACTTTTGGCAACGAATGTGAGATGGAAATCTCATAACGGCATTACACAAGTGCCATTTGCCCATCATTGGTAGAGAACTACTTGTGGACTGCACGTTTGACATGCACACATTCTGTCGCAGCCAAAGTGTTCAAGCACCTGCTACAGAGTAGTGCAAGAGCAATTGGGTGTAAACCAGGAGAACTGGGTTCGAATCTTGGTCGGGGTGACAATTCTTTGAACAAATTTAATTATTAAATTTTATGCACAAATATATTAAGATCATTTTAATGTACAAAGTTACATTAATTTTCATGTACAATAAATTAATCTACATTGGATTAAATGACATTTCTGACAGTGTAGTGCATGTTGCAGCCAGAGGTGACGGTACACCTCCCCTACTGGAACGTGAGATCCAGCCGCTGATTTTAACGGTGGCTTGCGGGTAGCCCATCAATAATTTCCTCCGCCCCATTCGGGATAAGCTTTAAGCTCTCGATAGGGTCTTCCATGTGAGTGGTACTTCAGAGCATGCATAAGAGTGTGTAAGGGGAGACGACGCGACAAGAAATTCGAAGGAAGGATTGCGCGCGGTGGGTGGTCCTTTTGATAGGGTACTGCTCCAGTATTCGCCTGGTGTTGATCGGAGAAATCAGAAACTCTACCGGTCAGAACAACCGACTGACAGAATTCTTCACCCTACAGCTTCTAAATTAGTCGCAGTTGTAGAGCTTGCCTTATCCGCCACTTTCGGGAGTCTGCGAAGCCGCCTCTTTCGGGACAAGTCCGGAATCCTTTGATCCCTAATAAAACCAAATTTTCTTTCGAATTGCCAGTCGTTTGCTCTTCTCAGATCACCACACGATATAAGAGAATTGCAGCGAGAATTACTCTTACAGCGTGTTACAGCGTGTCTCCTACAGCGTGTCGCAGACAAAGGATACATCACTACGTATTTTCCACCCTTCGAAAATCCACGCTCCTCAGCCAAGATCAAACACTCGCATTCGCGGTTCATAGGCCAGGAAGGCCACTACCCCACCGAGGAGCGCACAGCCTTGATGGAACGCGTACTTTGGCTTACTTGCCCCGAACTTCTGCTCCCTTCACGGCAGCTCGCAAGGTTATCTTTTACGTCAAAATGTTGGCAAATATGACACTTTTCATTTCTGCGGCACTAATGTCGACTAATACTCAAATGCCAAGAACATCTGGAGAAGATTATTACCTCTCACAACGAGTTTGATCGACAGGAAAAGTTTCCCTCTTGGCTACGTAGGCTAACATTCGGTGAGATACCATGAACGGTTGAAATATCCTGAAATAGAACATTGTAGTATATATACAGTTTACACATATGTACAGCGCTTATGATATGTTCGCGATAAAACAGGACCGGGCACATATTATGCAATCGTTTTGCGCCATCAGTGATGTATTTTCCTCGTACTTTTTTCTTTGGGGAAAATAATTATTTGTACGCTACATGTGTTTACCGCTCTCCGAGATAATAACCAACAAAATTAAAGATATATTTGAATATTTTTAATTTGTAATGTGGAATATACGGACATTGCTATTCTTTGCAGTATATTACCACGTAGGTAATGAATAAAATCAAGTTGAAAATGTCGAATTCCAAAGTTTCCCGTTTGGAAAGCCACAGGACATTCACACTGAGTCCCGAAATAACTGTAACAAAAAACAGTAGGGTGCTCGAAAATAGTTAAGAGATTTTTGGCAACGAATATGTGATGGAAATCTCATAACGGCGTTACACAAATGTCATTCGACCATCATTGGTAGCGAACTACTTGTGGACTGGTGTTTGACATGCACACGTTCTGTCGCAGCCAAAGTTTCAGGTACTTGCTAAAAAGCAGTGCAAGATGAGTTCTCTACCAATCAGGGCCAAAGGGCACCTGCGAACCTTTATTAAATGAGATTCCTAACCACATGTTCATTCTAAAAAAGAGATATTTCCACTACATTTGTACTAAACTTGTAATTCGAATAAGCCTCTTTAAATAGATATTTCCAAAAAGGCCATGATTACTATTAAGAGATTAAGGGCAATAATTTGCCATTGAATTGCAGTTTATTTTAAAAAACTAATAATAATGTGCATGCGGAGAAACATAACAATCTGTTGAGATGTGTTGACAGTGCTCTTTGTATTCATCAGAAAGAAAAATATTATTAAAAATAATTAGATGCTTTTGAACCCTCTTCTATAATGTTAAACCTACGTTTTAAGGAGGCAACTAATGGTAGTTATTCTTAAAAGTAGTGTCAATTCCATAATGAAAATAAAACGTAAGTTGATTGAATTAGTTTTAAGTTTTTTTACGAAGCTTTAGTACTTGTGAACATAGTTGATATTAATATAAAGCAAAAGTGTTGAAAATTGTATTGGTTTCAAGTTTTTTATGATTGAGTTTTTGTTTTGAGTAACTGTATTCCTTATTTGTTTCACATATTGTTAATTATTTCCAAAATTGTATCCTGGCGTATAATTGTGGTTAAAGCCAATAAATACACTTATTTTCTTGCTTCTTACCTACTTACTAAGTGATCTTCCCAAGTACCCAAGGTTTGCGGGTTCAAATCCGATCGAAGCGGTGGATTTTTAAGAGCGAAAAATTCTTTCGTTCTTCTTCCTTCGGAGGGGACGTAAATCCGGCTGTCCCATGTTGTATATTTACTGTTTTCAAAAGATCTTCAAGTCTAAAAGAAGCTTCTGAGCTAAATTTAAAATCGTCCCCTTCGTCGTCCGAGTGGTTTCTTCTTTCTCCTTGAGATAATGAAAGGAGCGTAGCGAAATTTGTGATCAGACTGAAGAGCAGGCCTGGTGATCCTAGTCTCGCCACGTGAAATAAGGCATCACTGAATTGAATAGAATTCCATTCCCTACACGTTCTACATATTTGTAACATTTATTCTATGACAAAGTACGTAAATCTCCGTAGGATCTCGTTCTTAAAAAAAGTGTAACCCAGTTTCTTTAAGGAGTCAATTAGGTCGTCGTTAACAAAAAAATGCAGTATGTTTTTAAATAGGAGCCGGCACCATACAGACACATTAAGGAAGTTCTAAAAATAACCGCACGGCACGCTTAAATTCGCATATTTATTACATGTTGGAGGTGATCGGCGGTGGTGCGTGGAATGTCTGTAGCATTGTGTCAGATTTCCAAGCCGCCGGTCGCTCAAAAACTATTACTTCACACCTATGATTTTAATCTCGTAGTTGGAACACCGCGCGAAAATTTTTCAATGAAGATAGTTTCACAAAGGAACCATATTTATTGAACTTACTTTCCGTATATAGACTCTGTAACGAACGTGAGTAAATACTGGAATACTTGGGTAAATACTGGAAATATTGCAAAGCGGACAAAGAGAAATCGCCAACAGAAACCGGGCAATTAAATCGCGTAAAATCAAATAATCAATTCAATTTTCCACGATATTCTCGCTTGCTGAATTTAGCACAGAGCAGCGTATCCACTGCAGCTTTAGCGACTGTGACCGATTGATTGATTCGTGATTCGGGGCGAGTCAACTCCAGAGATCATTAGTCCTGTAAGTGAAGCGCATGTTTTTTTCCTCGTGAGGTGGCGATGATCTTTTCCCCGCTGGATGGCGAGATCCAGCGCCAAACTACCGTCGACTAGCGGGGATTCCCCTCAACCAAGTATTTCCCCACAAACGGGGCACAGCCCCAGCCGGGACAAGCTCTAAACTCCTGACTGGTCTCCCGGCATGTGTGGTAACGTAATGCATGTTAGTGTAAATGTGTGTGTAAGGGGTGAGGAAAGGAAGATGAAGGAAAGATCGCGCGCGGTCCGTGGCCCGTATGTCAGGGTACTGCTTCAGCATTCGCCTGGTGTTGATCGGAGAAACTACCGATCAGAGCAGCCGGCCGCTATAATTCTTCTCCAGTGACTGAATTATACCTAGCCGACAAGCTAGTGCCGAAAATCCTGCCGTCATCGGGACACGAACCAAGGACCTCCCGGCCAGAGGGACTGCAGTGACATCAGTTGATGCACTTAATCACCTCTCCCGATACTGTGAACGAGGAGTCCGAGGGTTCTAGAACCGAGGGCAACGGATTTTCGATCAGCTAAATAGCTAGATCGAATTCAACCGCGGGGTGGAGAAGAATTCTAGCAGTCGGCAGATCTGATCGGTAGTGTTCCGTGTTTTCATCCATCAGTACCAGAGCAAAACTCCTAACAAACAGACCAAGGACCGCAAGCGATCTTTCCTTCATTTTCCTTGTCTTACCCTCTCTCCCTACACAAATTCGACCTCGCTATTTAGCTGATCGAAAATCCGCTCTCGTCGGTTCTGGAACCCTCGGGCTCCTCGGTCACAGTCGCTAAACATACAGTGCCAATGCTGACTCTAAGCTAAATTCAGCAAGTCGGAATATCGCGTAAAACTGGATTGACTATTTGATATTAGGTCGGCGGTTTCTCTTTGTTAATAAACGCTTTGCAATGAACCAGTGTTTACCCACGCTCGTTAAAGAGTCTACACTATTTATTTACACTATCACACGAGTAGGAAACTTGTCCCGATTGAAGCAGTGCCCCGATGGGAAAGATACCTGCATTGGGAATTTCATTTAACGAGTTTCATACGAGTCGTTTCCTTGATGAACTCAATTATGATAGGTTGGCTACCAATCAAGGTTAAATGTCACACTAACTACGTTACATGAAATTTCCCACCCCATATTGACGGGGAAAAGTCACTTCTTTGAAACATTCCTGCAAGCCAGAAGTTAGTAACATTTATTCTGCCATCTTTTATTACATAACTAGTGGACTCGGCAATGTTCTGCTATTGCAAGTATTACACTTCACACTACTTGCTGTTACACATTACACGATTGTTAATCACGTTTTACGTTAGGTTCTGCAAACATTTTACTAGATGGAAGACTTTCTCGCGAGTATGGGTCTATGTCCTGATTTGGACATGGCTCACAAGTATCTTCTTGATACAACGTTATCCCTCGCGTATTCGCTATGACACTGTCTTGGAGAAATTTGATTTACTTGTTCGAGATATCGTTCAAGTAATATGTCTGGCCGATATCTCATAAGCACAGGGGCAGAATATTCAGCGAAGATGCACTTAATACCTGAGGGTGCGACAGGTTGCGTGGAGATGTTCAGGGGCGATTAACTCGTAAATCATAATCAACAACGCCCCATTTTGCGTCTATGAGACAGACATACACACAGTCACATTGTACTATGCCTATAACCTTCGCGCAAGCGAAAGCAATAAGTTGACAATGTTTTATCGCAATGGGATGAACGGTACAACAGCGCATAAAATTCGAACACACACTGATTTTCATATATTAGATTCCGCAAATCAGTTACAATTTTAAGAGAACCCCACATCATACAAGGCTGTGAGTGAAGTGTCTCAGTCGAATTACTAATAATAGAGATGGTATACTTTAGCAATTTTTTAAAACTGCCAAATATACCAAACGCTGAAAAACATTGGTAATTGTATGTTTGACGGTCAGTGTAATATATTTCTTAAGGGATTCAAACCACGATAAAATGCGGAATCGATCGCAAATTCGAACTCACATACAAAGTGCGAAATGGTCGCGAAAATGCGATAAAATTGCTAAATTGCATTTTATGGTTTCCTGCATTTCCTTCGCTCTCTAACTAGAGATCCGACATCGACAATACATCGATGTTTGAAAACATATAATTTGAGAATGGCCGTGTTTATTAATTGATAATAGAGATTTAACTGATAAAACAAAGTAAGAGAATAATAAGAACTTTTAAAAAAATGATCCTGAAAACCTGAGCGCTTAGAGTCATCATGGTATCTCAGGTTCCTCAGTTCGCTGCACGGAGAAGATCAAGGGAAGAGGAAAGTCCTACGGCGTACTTGTCACTTCTTACGATTTATATTCGTTGAAGTTCACAATGGCGAAATAGTTAATTAGTTTTTCTTATTCCTTGATTTGCATGGGAAAATATAAAATGCATCAATATAGTTTCATCCTAAAGAGTCGTCCCTTAATAATTTTCTCCACAAAATCTACAAAATGATAAATTCTAATTTTTATAATGATATAGCCTTGTTTTTAAAATGCATCTTTTGAACATTTAAATGCTGAATTCTGCCATCACTAACTATTAACATAAGGTCTCTGGAAAAATGAAGTCTGTCGGCCCCGAGGCTGACATCGCTAAGAGATATGCCATAGTGATCTCGGGCAGAGGGGTCGCGGGTTCGAGTCCCGCCTCGGCCATGGTTGTATGTGTTCGTCCTTTTGCACCCTATCATCACCATACCATTTCATCCTCATACCATAATGTTTAATTCAATAATGGTCGCTAATGATCTGGTAGTTGATGGGACCTTAAATAACAAAAAAAATCTATGAAAGATTTAATTTAATGGTTGACGAAAGTAATATGACTCTTCAGTTGGTGGCTCGCTTCAGCGCTTTTTCTCGTGTTCTTTACGCAATGCATAAATACTTCGAAATCTAGTTTGGTGATTCAGTGGTTGTAATGTATAATCCCATTCATGATTGATCTAGCACGAAAATTCCAAATTTAAACAGTAGTTTATTCATATTAGATGTAAAAGCGATTTGACATGTTTTACATTGTGTATTTGAATATTTCAACGAATGTAAATGAATAATATTCTCTATTATCAATTACACTATGTCATTCAATGTCTCTCAATCTAATAGAACTCTCATACATCATATCCAGCCGTATCATTGATTGTCTCTGTGATACTAATTCCACAATGTCACTCAATGTGTGTCTCAGTCTGATGTAACTTTGATTAAATAATTTATCTGCAAGCTAGAAATGAACAGACTTTACTGCGAGTGCACGATTGTTAAACCAGTCTCGATTTGAGATACAGCGGCATCGGAGAAAATAGTTATTTTCATTTGTATTAAGGGTGCAAAGTGGGTGTTTTTTTCTTGGTCGAGACTTTACTTCGTTATATTTCCGTTTTACACGGTACGAAGGCAGTTGTCATTTAAAAAGAACATTAAAAATGGTTACGTGTACGTGCGGACAGCAATGTGCAGAATCGGCCTTTTTTTATAACAGTTGGAGAAAAACTATTTTTAATAGTATTTTTAACCCTAGTTTTACCAAGCATGTGCACAACGTATCTTTTTTTATAAAGAAAAGAGAACAAATTGATTTTATTTCATAACAAAAATACTTTAAATGGTATAAATCTGTATTTAATGATTTTACCGAATATTTGACCAATCTACTCGTAATTAGTAAAATTACAATTACAAGTACAGGTACAGGTACAGATGTGTCGTTCATGAACGAACTAGTGGAAACAAACTTATCGTTCGACGCGCTGGCTGGAATCACGGTGTGGATGGTGCCACGAAAATTCTCCTAACTTTTAATGGGAGCCTCTCGTTCACCCTACAGTAATAAAAGGTAAAGGTATCCCCTGTGCATGCACACAGGCCGATGTGGCCCTAAGGGGAGGTGAAGGTAGGGCTCCACCTTTTCGTCGCCGTCGGCACAAGGAGGAGGTTGTGTGGCGAGCACAACGTTCCGGCCGCCTTTACCCCCAGGAAAGATCCTGGTACTCACTTGGAAAGAAGGCTGAGTTGACCCCAGAGTCGCCCTTAAGAGAAAGCACCAGATAAAATCCCAGCCTACGCCGGATTTCGAACTTGGGTCCTTCAGGTCAGGAAGCCAGTGCCCACTCTTACCCACTCATACTTATCCAGTATTACCCACTCACTTAATTCGCGACAAGGGAGGTAATTTGCTAGCGAAAGAAACTATAGGCATATCTAAAAAAATCTTCATGATTACATGCGATGGAACGATTCCTACAAAGTAACGATTACAATTTTATATCAAGAAGTAAATTACGAGTAAAAACTACATTTTGCTAAAATTAACGATTACATGCTAAAATTACTAACAAAGTAATAATTACAAGCAATTGAATTACTTTTACTTGAAATTGCTTAAAGACCCAATCATTGGCTCCAAGGGGGGTCGACCCGTTGGGTACCTCTGATTTAGAATATCAATGGATGCGCACAACAAGGATCGAAAAGGAGAATAACATTGTCTAGCGCTCCTTGATTAAATTTTGCTTGTCTGCTTTTGAAAGTTCGTCATCCAGTTTATTCAAGTCTGGCAGAGCCATCGCTACGGGCTGCCATGTGTAAGTGTGTGTTCGCAGCACTGACTAGCTGAAGCGTTCCCGCCAGGTAATGATATAGTCCAGTCGATAGGTACTGAAAAAGAGGGCTACCTGGAAAAAGGTAATAAAAACCGTTTCCTTTGAGTATGTTGTATGTACCCAGGCACTGGTTAAAACCTCGAGTTTTCGATCTCCCAGACCCTGCGCTAACTCGGTATTTTTTCAGACTTGTTTCTGTTTTTCCTCTATAGCTCTTTAACCTTAAGTCGTGTAGAAAATAGCTTCAAATGAATATTAAAGAGGATAAAATTTACTACAACGTTTGTAGAAAACATGTTTTCGAAACCATTTACCAAGCGAGCTACTGATTTTCGAAAAAACGCTATTTTTATTCTATTGCAAAAAATGTGTGCAAACGTGCACATGTTTGTGAGATTATAATCAACCTATAATAAACGTAGAAGTTATTATGTGTAATACTATCATGCATCTCATCGCAGGTGAAAACATTGAGTCATAAATGTACCCGTTGCCAAAAATATTAATATACAAAAAAATTGATGGGTGTGAATATGTGTTCGTGTTCCAGCTTAACTCTACGCGGGAACAATGTCATGTCAACAAAACCTGGTGTACTTTGGTACTGGCCACTTGATTACTGGGTCCTGCGTTGTGCTATTTTATGTGTAACGCTTTTGTACTCTTCGTGAATGTCCGTTTATACCAATTTTATTGAAATACTTTTTTAGCAGAATATTGAAAAAAATCTTTAAATTTCCTTAGTCCCACTTAAGTGTGTGTCTGGGGCAAGAAGTCCCAGCTGCCCCTTCTCCTGGGTGCTCCCGGTCGTACATCGTCGCGAAGTTTGGTGCTATAATATAACCTTCACCGAGGGAACAATGGGTTTGAATGCCATAAGAATTTACTACAATATGGGATTGTCTTGAAAAACAAAAGAGATTCCAGGTTTCAAAATCCGTAATAAAAATTTACCTTTCAACAATTTCCATAAAGATTAAAGCAATTTACTACTAACAGTGTTAGTCAGAAAAGTAACGATAGTAAACACAGCAATGTGCTGACAGTCTGCTAATGTAGAATCCACTGATTTTTCTAACAGAACTAGCTTCTTATCAAAACATTTATTTCTAGAATCAGGGACCATTCTCACTCATCAAAATCATTCAAATACGACCGAGAACATACGCTTTCTGCATCATGTTTTTAGTTCGATGTGATATATACATCCAGCATGGACAATAGAAAATGTTCTGCAGTGGTAACAGAGTGATTTGTCTGCTATAATCTGTGATATCAGACAGAAATTTCAATAAAACATTTGCTGAAGCACATGAAATCTTTTTATCGATATGTACGGTAAAAAATGATGAATGGGAGCACTGATTATCTCTACTACCAGGTACTTTCAAAGACGATGATAAAACCTAAGTTTTGTCTTGCCATAAATCTACATGTGATGCAGCCCGCTAACATGTATGACGCAGCTACCATCAAGTGAAGTTCGGGAAGACAAACTCTTCCTTACGATTTGTGCTGGTCGTCTAGCACATACGTGCCTAATTAAATAATATGAAATCCACCAAAATAATTCTCACTTCATATAATCAAATGGCATGTTGGGGCATGTAGCTGCACAAAATCTGGACTGAAGTGATCTTCTTTTGGCATAGTTCTGAGCATGCATGTGGCAATTCCCCTGAAACTGATATAGCATTTCATTTATCGTTCAAAAGGAAGCATTATATTGAAGACAGCGATTAATTTAATAGGATCTTAATTTAGAAACATAAGGAACGTTCAGCCTTGCCTGTCTCGTCCAACATTCTCGCTCAAAGCGCATTACAGGGGGTATGAAGATATTGCGAGTTACATGATTTTGTTTGTAAATATCACTTTCCCCACCCATTCCTCAAGGGGCGTTTTACCCCCGGTATATTACTTTTGCATTGCAATTGCGCAGTAATAAAATATACCAAGCTTTGTCGAAATGACATTTTTATTGAAGAGTTAAGCTAGAACATGAAACACACACATATACACTTCCATAAATGTTTTTTGGTATATTAATATTTTTGGCAACGGGTACATTTATGAAGCAAAGTTTACACCGGCAATGAGATAAATTATACTATTACATGTAATAACTATTATAATTATTATAGGGTGAATACAATCTCACAAACATGTGGTATGCTTACAAACATTTTTTGAGAATTGAAAAAATAGAATTTTTCACAAACCTGTAGCTTGTTTGGTAATTACTTTCGAACAAATGTTTTATGCAAAAAGGTGTAAATTGTATCCTCTTGAATATTCACTTGAAGTTTTTTTCTTCTCGACTTAAGGTTAAAGAGCTGTAGAGGAAAAACACAAGTCAGAAAAAAATGTTGGTTTTTCGGGCCTCCCGGAGATAGCACAGGATCTAAGAGGTCGAAAACTTCGGGGTTTTAACTAGGGCCTGGGTAGATACAACATATTCAAAGAAAAAGTTTTATGACCTTTTTCCGGATAAAATGTACATACCGACTGGACTAATGGGAACCTCATCTGCAGCTCTCGGCGTCGGGTACGCTACTTCCGATGTAGTATGATAGTATGACATTCATATAGTCTGATAGTATGACAATGCAGTATGATACTATGACTTCCTTATAGTCTGATAGTATGACAATCACCGTGTTTTGTTTTGTTTTTCTTTTAAACGATTGGCCAGCGTCTCGACTCGTGGGTTACAGCACGGATCGCGATTGTTTGGATACAGCACTTGTCGCGTCCCGCGAGATAAGATCCTTTCGATCCGTGGAATACGGAAATTGCTGCGGCTGTATTTGTTCGAGTTTGAATTTTTGCGCGGAAGGGGGGCTGTTTCTCGCAGAACAAGCAAACATAATGAAAGATTGCAGAATTATAAAATAATTATTTCATTTCATATTTATTGGATTGAATGATTTTTTTTGTCGTAAAACCATCGATTTCTATAGCAATTTAAATGTTCCAATTTCTTAAGAGAGTTACGAAGATTTATTGAAAAATAATTAACTCGGAAAAATGAGCCTGATTTTGGGCATTTAAAAAACATTCAAGATATTGCGACATTCCCCCCGTCACTTAGCAAAACTATTGGATGTCCACGTTAATACCATGTCTCGCCACATTGGTAAAACATTCCAAAATTCATTCCAAATTACTTACTTGACCAAGAACATTATTCCTAATTTACATTTTATGTTGATAATTACAGATAAAAAATAAGGGAACTTTTTCCCCATGGTTCATAAAACATGTTATCAAAAGATGGATGGTAATTCTAGGGATATTGTGAAACTTAAAAGATGAGCAAAATGTGCTGCTACAATCCACTTGTTTGTAATTTATATAACTTTAAGGAATCTAGACCGATGCGTAAATCGCCTGCATGCAATGAAAAGTAATTTACCTGTCGATTCTTATCTCTCCCCTCCAAGGAGATTAGGGGACCCAGCTGCCATTGCAAAACAGCACCATGAAATCCAAACATGTTCTGTTATTCGCTTGTAAATGCCATAAAACAGAAAGTCTAAAGTTCGTATACTCGTAATTAAAATGCAAGTCAATTTTTCATTAGGAAAATTTTTAAGCAAACCTATATACTACATACGTGATTCATCTACTCATTGATTTCTAGATGCGTAAAATCAGTGCATGCAATGAAAAGTGATTTGTCGCATCTTATTCCGTGCTGCCAAGGAGAGGAGTATTTTGGTGAACGCCATTCGCATGACGGCACCGCGAAACCCGCCGCCGCCGCTCCCGGGACGTGCGCGCGTATATGTTAATGTGTGTGTGTGTGTGTGTGACCTTGGGATGCGCGCTACGCAATGCGTAGTAGGCGGCACCGAACGGCGATATTAGGCGCAACAAACGGGGACACTGAAGTCAGCGATAAGCGCGCCCGCGCCATCACGTTGCCCACCGCGCGCCGGCAGCGGCGCGCCCAGCCGCGTGGACGCGGGCGGGCGTCTCGGATCAGAGTTGTGCCGTGGACTGTAATTTTACGTTTACGCGTGTTTTCTAAGCGTAATCTCCATGCAGTCTGCGTGACTCTTTTTACGTGTAGACGAAGTAAACTGTGCAGACTATTTTTTTTACATCAAATTACCTAAAAAACGTTTATAAGTAGTAATAGCAGAAGCATGTTTTAATGTAATATTCAAAAATGTGTTTACGATTCTGTAAGTCAAACAAAATATACCTTTCCTGGTGAAGAAATGACAACCTCCGTATCCAACTCAAGAAACCAGTAGACACTCGGTCCAACTTACACTCCTTTAGATGCGATTCAATCGATTTCCAATGATTGTGATCCAAAAATTATAAATTTTGGATTTCGGGGAAGGGTGTGTGGAACATGGCCCTCGTAGATTCACCCGTGCCCCGCAAAAAATACAGATTGCATTTGTATACATAGGTTACCTTTGTCTACGCAGAATACGATGTCTACGCTTCTTTACGTGTAGAGGTAGACTATGGTTCTTTACGCGTAGACGCAAATCACCGCCGTATATCGCGCGAGACGCCAATGATCGAGTGATGAGTATTGTCTACATTCTTACATAATTACTAGGGCCAGATTTTGAGGACCAATAACAATGATCAATAAAATACTCGATGTTTTTAAAAATGCTCTAAAAGCAAAGAAAAATAACAAACAATTTCATCAAAACTAATTTTCATGAACAACTCAAGCTGTTGGATATTTTACTGATGTAATAAAGGCATCTTCCTCCGCTTACAACATTTGGTTTGAACTCTTTTTTACCAGAAAATCTCTGTCTTTAGTGATACCAAAATCGGTCAAAATGGCGCTGACATGTACCACAGGAACCTTAGATAACTTACAATAGTTGACATTACCATTTCCGAGGGAAGAAATCGAATACGCTACTTAGAAATTCATTGGAGAACATTTGTTGCATCTTGTAAATATTATTTGAAGTAAGTACCATTCTAGTGATCTTGAAAACGATGAAATCAGCAAAAAATGCCTTTAATATGTCGGGGAAAGGTAAAAAATTACTTATTCGAAATCTAGAAACAATGCAAAGAAATGTCATAAAATGGGTCATATTCTTTTGTCATAACATTCAATGAATGTGTATACTAAGCATCACTGTTCTAAACTTAATAGAAAAAAATTACATTTCATTAACATCCGTCCCCAAGTACTCACATATTTGTCCTTCTACATGCAGTTCTCAAAATTGTTAACTTGGCGAATCGTGGATATCCTAATACAATTTCCAAATATTTCTATACAAATTTTTACATCTTTTGTACTATATTATGTATTGTTTTGTCGCAGACGTGTATCACTACTAAGGACATTATATGGTGTTTGCCGGTCATTCCGTTCCCACTATTATATGTTCGCCGTCATTGCTCTCCAAGATCAACTAGTGGTGCAAAAACAGCACGTACTTTTTCGCCTTTTCGGAGCGGGCGATTATGTATATGGCAATATTACACAAAAAATGCTCATATTTTAAAAAAAGTCAATACGTCTTTATTTGACGATCTGTTGTAATGAACCCATTTC
Organism: Acheta domesticus; assembly: GCA_031308135.1. Taxonomy (NCBI): domain Eukaryota; kingdom Metazoa; phylum Arthropoda; class Insecta; order Orthoptera; family Gryllidae; genus Acheta; species Acheta domesticus. The sequence goes on from JAHLJT010003656.1 coordinate 90,555,061, forward strand.
ATTACGAAAAAATCGTATCTTTACAATTTTAGTTGTAGAAAGAGGCCGATGTTTTAATTTTTTTTTACATTTTCGCAAAATCAGGCATTTTAACGAAAATGAGACCTACGCCATTCTCTTAAGCGACCTTTATGCTATCTAAGGTCTAAATTTAATCAAAAAATGAGGTGCGATTTATAATAAAAAATGTTTTAAAGAAAATAAACATTGCCTGTGTTTGACACAAAGTTTTGCAAAATTACTCATATTTTCGAAAAATTGAACATAACCTTATTTGAAGATAGTTTTTTATGAACACATTTCATTAAGAAAAAAATGTGTCTTCATAATTGTAGTTGTAGGAAGACGCCGAAAATTTTTTTCTTTTTTTTTCACGAAAAATCAAGGTTTTTAACCAACATGAGACTTGCAATATTTTCTAAAACGTCCTTTAGAGTATCCAATAACAAAATTTAATCAAAACGATGAAGCAATTGTTTTTTTGAAAATTTGTAAAACGCTCCAGGGATTTCATATAATGTACCAAATACCCCAAAATTAAAATATGGCTTTCAAATTCAAGGGACCGCGAAATCAGCCAGATCGATTGGGGAATATCAATGTAGAAGAAAATAGGCTGAACGGTTTAGCCGCTAGCGTTGTTCACAGACGAACAGAGACGTTTTGCTGTCAGTCGATTTTTCGGCATCAAGGTCCCACAAAACATGGTTTCTAGCTACACCATGTCTTAGAGGATTTTCTTTTCTAAATTTCGCCTTTTTTTTATTTATTCACTTTTCGTTGCCAGGGCCCTTTGGGCTCTGAATTTTCCTGCCGAAAATTTGCCGTTTTTCGTGCAGCTACCTCCGTAGCTGCCAATAGCCAAGGAATATTTATTTTTTGTAAATAGATAAAAATTTATATTCAAGGTAATTTCGTATAGTGTAAGTTTATTTGTTTATTCATATTCTGGTTGTAAATGTTTTCTAAAATGGGCATTACTAGGGAACGGGCTTTAATGTAATAGATATTTTTCACTGATAGATGATACCAGGATTCACAATTTTTTTTAGTTTGTGTCACGTTTTGAATGCGTTAAAAGAATTTTTATTTATCTATTTCTACATATTTTGATATTACATATTTTTATGATATTTTATCTACGACTACATATTTCATTACAATTTAATGAGTACATACACGTCGAAACGGAATATTTCAAACATGAGTATGCAAATAAATGTTCCTGGAATCGTCTTTCAGTGAAAGCAAAGTAATATTGAGCTTCTATGACTTCCACACCTTTGTCGTGATTTATCAAACTCACACTCTGCTTCTCCGAAATTGCGTAATCATGGAGGAACGATGATTTGCAATGTCTAAGAAACCGCAACCACATGCTTTCTCATCCTTCATAGAGCCCAAACATAATTCAAAAGAAATTGCAAAGACAGTTTCGAAAGACCATTGCCTTATCGCGCTTCCTGCACCCCTCCAAGAAATATACACCGCTATACTGCGATTTAAACGAAGCAGCACTTCAAAGTAACGAGCTGGAAGGACGGGGGACATTGTAATCCAATCAGAAGCTCCAATACCAACAACTGAAATTCTAACGAAACTCTCGATTGGATGGCAGTGTTCTCCTTTCCTTCCAGCTTGTGACCTTTAAGTGTAGCTATGTTTAAATCTAAGAAGTATAGTCAGGGACGCGAAATTCGACATCTAATCACGAAACCCGAACTTTATGGGAATTCTCCTTTGAAATGCGTTGCGATCAATCTGTGCCAGTTGTTTTCAAAAAATTGAGTTTAATTACAAAACTGGAGGAGTACAGATTTTGGGCATGTCAACTACGTAGATAATTCGTCCCATAAGTGTAGTTCGTGCTACATCCTCGAAAATGTCGGTGTTCCCTCCTGTTGGAATGTGGGATCAGGCATCGATCTACTCTCCGACTTTCGATTTATTCCCCCTGCTCAGCGAAGAACCATCCTAGACGGACATGCCGTTCGTTCTTCCAACATATATGGTGGTGTCCTGAATTAAATGTGTCTGTATGCGTGTAATGGGAGAGGAAGTGACAAGGATGCCGAAGGAAAGTTATTGCCTGAATTGAAGCCTGTTTGTTAAGATATTGTTCCCGCATTCGTCTGGTATTAATCGGAGAAACTATGGAAAGCTTCTGATCAGAGCAGCCAGCCGCTAGAATTCTGCTCCAGACAGTGGTTGAATTCGATCCAGCAGTTTTGCTAGTGCCAAAAAACAGTCACAGTCGGTTCTCGAATCAAAGGACTTCCCAGTAAACTATACTATAGAGGCTATGAATCCACAATGTTGGAATTATAGGCCCGGTTGCCCTATGGATTATCTCCCCTGATTTGCCTCTGGCTACGCAGCGAGGATTTTCACATGCGTCTCGTAAATATATATTGCACGTACACATTTTATATTTTGTTTAAGACATATTGATTAGTGAAGTCTAGTGTTCAATTACTGTTATAGAGGTAGAACGTTCGTTCTGCCGCACGGAATCCATTTTAAGGTCTGCAGGTTCACATGATTTGTGAAATTTGAAAATACTGGTAGACTATCCTGCATTTTTATTTTACATAATTTCTATTTTGTATATATGTTTGAAAAATATAAATACATGTATGTGAACATATTTTGCGTTTTTATTGAATAAATAGTTTCCTACCTTTGTACATAGTTGATAATGAATGAATGTTCTTTTCGATTTCTTTATTTTGTATGCACATATGCCGTTTCATACTACCTATTTTCCCAGAAGTTATTACATAATTTACTAATTTCCACGTTTTTTATTACTTATTTCCATAAATAATCTTGATGTTAATTTGAGCACGTCATTATTATTACTTCGCAAAATATTCCAATATTGCATGATAACATATGAAGGATTACAATGTATGAATCCCAGGCATAACACTTACTTTTACACATCTAAAAATTAGAAATCAAAAACACTCCCTCTTCTTTTCGCTGTAACTAGGTTGTTTAAACAATTTTAGATGCAAAATAACAAAACGGCCACAATACTATCAGGAATTTAGTCTTATGTGTACATCCCACTACCATCTTTATGATCAACGCTGTTTTGATTCACCTTTCTATACGTTCTTTTTTAATCGAAACTTCTTAACGAATGTATTTCTACGAATTTGTGCAGTCAGCGCAATCCACAGACATTAATCGTGCCTCGAATCTCAAATTAAATTCATAAACAACAGTTTATTTGTTCATTTTTATTACGATGTCCAGACAACCAGAGGTCAAAGCAAGTTTGTTTTTTTTTTTTGGAGTGTATTTTAGATAACATGCAAGGTGACGTCTCGTACAAAACCCTTTTCCACGCGGAGCCCGCTCGCAGAGCTTGGGCAGGGCGGATGCCGGGCAAGGTGCGACGCTGGGGAGAGGGCAGTTGCCACGGTGGCGGGCGCAGTGGCGCGGAAAGGAGATGGCGGCCGGTGTGGGGTTGCTTAGCATGAGGAAGGGTACAGTCGCAGCAGCGCAAGGGAAGGCCCGAGGCACGGCGACCTGCTGGTGAAAAACGACGCAAAACGCGGCACTCAGAAGATTGCGAAAGGAAGAATCCTGATTTTTCTTGAACATGGATCTCAAACATCCATGAAGTTTAATGTAAATAGAAATGAATCTAGAATTATTAATGATAATGATTTTAATAATAATAACAATAATAATAATAATTGATGTTGATAGATGGGAAGTTTATTGCATGTCCGGATCAAATAGAATCAATTCAAATTGCATTGATTGTTGGGTTCAGACCTGCATCAAACTTCCCATCTATTAACATCATTAAACTAGGACCAGCAGGAAGAAATAACGAAAAACTGCTATTTATTATTATTATTATTATTATAAAATTATCTCCGTTTGTGGCGATAAATGTGCGGTACGGCTTAATAAAAAGAAAACCGCCACGATATTTCTGTCAACCTATCGATCTTCGGAATACGTTGCATTGTTATTAAATGTAATTTAGGTCCTTTTGTTCTTAAATGGAAACATTTTAAATCTTCAGTGATTAACTTAGGAAACTTAAATTATGTTTTGGAATAGTAGCAATACTCCCGCAATCTTACTATCCAGAAATAATGACGAGATTTATTGGCGAGTCGATACCAGGCGTAACCAACAAGTGTTATCTAGGCATTACAATTATCAAGTATACGGAATGTATCGAGGAAGTTAACTTTGCATTTCATGATTACGATACTTAAGCGGTGGAGTCTCGAAATAGCTCGATTTTTTCGCTTAAATCTAAAGTTGTGCACACATTTCAAACTAGTTAACTCCTTTCTGAACTGGGGGTCAGGGGGGCTTAAGACTTCCCTTTCTCAGCAGTCAAAATTTTATCAATTGTTCCATTTAAAAAATCAAATCTGGTTTCTATCTTCGTAATAAAAAGTAAAACAAAGATGAAATACGGTGCATCTTGCCTCGGTTGAAAAGCAACTTCCTGTATTTCATGGATCAGAAGATAAACGGGGCGTTACGACCTAGATACTTCTCCTATTCTGTGTAACTTACTCTGAAAAGCTTTTTCACACTGTGAAATGACCCCAAACAGACTAAGGGGTAAAAAAGATTTCCAAACTGAGGTCAACGGCCAGATCCAATCCCGACAAGGTTGCATCCGGTCTGCTGTTTTTCCAGTTCGCGGTCTCCCGAAGTTGGCTCTGGAAAAATGGAGAGGCAGCGATGTTCAGAGATTAGAGGGAAGGTGACTGGGAAGGTTGAAAAATCCAAGGGGATGGCCGGGGACATGTCAATAGTAATTAAACACAACAGAATGGGTAAATAAACAACGCAGAGTGAGAGTCGTATTACCGTCTGTCCTTCAAATATTTTATGATGAAATTCAGAAAATGGTTGTCACGTCTTGAGGAAAACTCTCTGACAATGAACAGATTCCATCATTACTGAAAAATAAACGGTATTTCGGAAGCCCCAATCACAGTGTGAAAAAGTATTTCAGAGTAAGTCCAGTGTAAGAATGTGTCTTCTTAAAAGCCCACTATATTTCGTTTTAAAATCATAGCCTACTTTACGTTTGTGGCATTTGTTCATATTCAAGATTGCTCATACGTAGGTCACAAAAGAAGAATTTTTAAAACTTTTATTTATAATGATTTTCACAATAAGTGTTATAATTCTAATTTTGTAATACTTAGTACGTGTCTGTAAATGTGAAGCTCAGGCCCGCAACTCTTGCCAAGAATAGTGTTTATGAGAATAGTGGAAAGTTTGAAGAACAATGGCATAGAGTATCTTCACGTACAGTCTTTATCTCTTAACTGGCCACCTCTAACGCAACTCCCAAACTGGATGACATTTTGACAGGTTCATCTGCCGTTCCCTTAATAGCAGTAAAAAATAATATTCTGAATTTTTTTTAGCAACAATGTAAGTATGGAGCCTACATCATGTTAATACGATATGTATAATTAAGAAAACATTCCCTGAAAGAATTTTCGTAGTAGAAATAAACTCGACACAAGTTTCTGTAAGCAACTATTTTCAAGTACATAATTGTAGTACCTTTTCGTACATTAGGACTCACTAAATCGCTATTAAAACCCATTCAGCATAGTATTGTACTGCACATATAAACAAGACTAACAGTGAAAACTAAACAAATTTCTCTCTTAACTTCGGTTTTTCGAGCGTTGCTATGAACGATTGAAGAATTCAAGAGATCGGAAGGGAAACATTGGTTTCCTCTGAGGCTGCATGAAAACCTGTCCTAGGCGAGAGAAAATTCAAATGGCAGGTGTAACTAAGGAACAATAACTGCGTTGCTTGATTGTTTGCCGCTGATAGCAAGAACGAGCGATAAACTCAGGAGAATAAGTGAACAGAAGGTCGCAGAGCGTAGTCACCGCCGAGCATTCGCGATTTTATGCCTTTATCGCGGTTCAAAGAGAACTGCAACGCAGTATCTGGAGGTTCTTGAATTATTATGAGAAGCAAAACAAGATTAAAAACTGGTCCATTTTGTGTATTGTTTCTCAAATTGGCGTCTGATAGATTAACGACAAAATAGCAAAACAACATTACGTAAACTCATTGTAATAATGTAATTAATATTTACATTTCTTTCTTCATGTAAGCCCGTCGTGGGAAATAAACAATGGTTTGGGGGTCAGGTCACAGAAAATATACAAGGCAAATGTGGTTAAACAGCACACAAGAGCAACAACTCATGAATACTGATTCACCTCGTTCAAATTCTGAAGATTATAACATTTTCCATAAATACTCTTATCAATAATGCGTGTATGAGTGTGATAAAGTGTACAATCTAAAAATAAAATGGATTTCTCATTTAAGCGCTTTTAAATTATTAACTTAAATACCTTAATAATTCACTAAAAGCATTCTTCTCTAGAACATTTTTTACTTCTTACTTCTTAAGAAGAGAAAGTATTGTAATCAGGCACAGACAAAAATCATAAATCTCTTATTGTCGGGCCCTGGTAACGAAAACGTGAATAAATCTGGTTCATATATTATATAGTAAAATACTTCCTCTAACACGTGGTGTGGCCACAATCCATGTTGTGGGTGGATCCTTGATACCGAAAATCGATTGACCGCAAAACGTCCGTTGGAAATCAACGCTAGCACTTAAACCGTTCAGCCGATTTTCTCTAAAATTGATATTCCCCCGATCGATTCAAATGATAAATTCATAATTTTTCGGCGTCTACCCCCTACAAATAGAATATTGAAAATACATATATTTTTTCTTGATGAAACCTGCTCTTTAAAGACAGATCTTGAAATAAGGTAATGTACAATTTTTCGAAAATATGAATTTATTCGCGTAATTGTGAAATACAGGCAATTTTAAAATTTTAAATGATTATTGTTTCAAAAATGGCTCCAATTTTTTATTTAAATTTGCTCTTTGTATGGATCAACGGAAGACAAAAAAATTGGTGCTATTCTCATTTCCGGTGAACTCTTTGTATTTTCGAAAACTGCAAAAGGTTAACATTTCAAAACTAGGAAGTTGAAAATAAACATTTTTGCCCTCAACAAAATGTTCTAAAGGATCAGATGTTTAAAAAGATCATGTACAAGTTTCTGAAATATCGAGTTGTTTGCTCAATTTGTGCTTAAAATTAATGCAATTTATTAAAAACACCTTTTCTCACAAACCACCCAATTTTTTTCATTAAATTATTTCATAAATAAAACAGGGGACGCGTAAAACAATGGGGGAGATCTTATTTTCGTTGAACTCTCTCAATTTTCGAAAATTGCAAATTCAGAAATTATGCAAGCAAGTTGCATTTAGCAAATTTAGAAACAATGTGCGGTTGTAGCAACACTAGTTAATATTTAAAGAAGAAATCTGTTTCTTCTTTAAATATCTGTCTGTGTTTTCATCACTCTAGGAGACCGAATTATAAAGTCCAATAGAGAGTTGTATATTGAAGAATAATGTATTTCAATTGCATGGCTTAAAACCCTCAGTGTTAATAGTAAAACAGGAATAAAGGCTGATAAAAAAATGAAACCTTTAAATTAAAAAAAAATAACTGATAAAGACTGAATAGTACAAAATATAAAAATGTATGTGATCAAACTAATAGTCTGTGGGCACTGCAACGCCAGGTGGGTGAACAGCAAAAGGAGAGGTTCGTACGTAGGGAATCCGACGATTATTCGGTATATTCGCCTTATTTATACTGTCGCGGCGCTTACTGTGTTATTTTAGAAATATTATTGCCTAGTGCTGCGAATAGAAAGAGGGAGGGGAGATATGCACTTGGGGTAGGTAAAGGGAAAGTTGCAGTTGCATTAGTCAATTGATACTGAGATCACACGGAATGTAGAACTGTGTAAATCCGCTAACGAGAATGTTGTTTTTTATACGTTCACATGATTTTTTATTCACAGCCAGGTCTAGGAAGTGTGTTAATTCACCAGATATTTTCTGTTATGTGGGTAGCGAGTTTATGACTAAGTCTCAAAGACACCCCATTGCGCCGATCGTCAAAAAGGCGTACAAGTTGTATTTTGAATCATAGGTAGATGAGGGTAAGGGTTAGGCACCACAGAACTGTTGCTCACGTTGCTCCCGTTATTTAAGAGGATAGCTGCTTGGAACCCACCCGTCTATGCTGTTTGCGTACCACAGTTGTGGAGGGAACCAAGAGACCATGTTACAGATTGCTACTTTTGTTTACCGAAAGTAACAGGAATCTCAAGTCAATAAAAACACAAGTTTATTATCCAAATTTGAAATCTGCAATGCGCTCAGTTCCCGTTAGAAAATTTGCGATGATTCGCAATCCGGAAGAATGGCGCCTATTTATTGATTCCTCATAGTAGTTTCAAAGCTGTTCTGTTACACAATTGAAACGAGAAACCTTAAATATTAGTAACCCATACCAGTCAGTTAAAGGAAATCCACGAGAATATGAGGCTACTCCTAAAGTATACTGGATATGTGAATCACAAATGATTCTATGAAATTACATTTCCTTCATTCTCATTTGGATATCTTCCCACCTTACCTTGGAGATGTCAGTGATGAACAAGGTGAGCTCTTTCACTAACATATCGCTGCCAAGAAAAGACCTATAAGGAAAGTTGGCCAACAAATCTTTCGGCGAATTACTGCTGGACACTCCTACGAGAAGTTTCACAACCCACCTACAAACGGAAAGTTTCCAGGAAACGTTTCTAAGTTGCAAGTAGATTTCAAGCTTTGTTCAGCTTTCTAGTACTGTTTTCATTGAGTTTTGTAATACAATTGTTTGTGTAATTAACAAAATATTTTTACATGATCTGTATATTAATCAGCTAAAGATTCCTCCTTTATTGTTACTGAATCGTTTCCAAATTTCTCGAAAGACGTATGTGGCGTATCGTTTCCAGAAAACGTGGTACGTGATGGAACATTTCTGATTTCATTTTCGCATTCAGTGCATGTGATTTAGTATAGAACACGTATTTTCATCTCGCGGCAAGACACAATGTTCAAATTTATTGCTCTGTGTAATGGGCCAGAAAGAATACACGAAGGATTAAATGCAAACGCATGCGTTTCTAACAAACATTCTTCTGATAAATTAACTTACTTTCAGATATCACTCATTTATCATAAAAAGCTACCTTTCTGGTGTTTTACTTGCTTGGGTTTTCACTAGAGCATGCTTGGTGATTCTATTTAACCATGCACATCCACCGGCTCAAAAATATACCGCTTTGAGTCCGTTTGTCCCTCGCTGCTTAATCTAATCTAGAGGAACGAGGAGCTCAAACTTAACGTGACAAGACACTGCAGGCGCTTCCACTTGTCAACATAATCTCGCCGACAGTAAAAACGACCGCAAATGTTTCCGATAACCCATAATGTTTGTTCAACGAACAGTGAAAGTACATTTCTCAGGCATCGAAGTAAAAACGTCCGAAGACGACTCTCGCCGTTTGAAAATTGTGCAAGTCCTAAATATTCTAAAATCCACTAAGGCCCAGTTTCCATTACTAGGTGGCCGTAGATGTACCGCGTAGAAAAAGGAAACGCGTGAAGACTGAGTTTGACTTGCGAGGCGAAGTCGTAGAGTTAGTTAATTAGAGATAGTTAATACCTTATTTTACGTGGCGAGACTCGGGCCATCATGCCCGCTCTTCTGTCTGACCACGCAAATTTCGCTACGCTCCTTTCACCATCTAGCGGAGAAAGAAGGTTTTATCTCGGGCGACAAAACAGGCGATTTGAAATTAGCTTAGAGGCCTCATTTAGACTTGATCTTTTACGTGGAGCAAATCTACTACACATGTCAGCCGGCTTTACTTACCCTCCGAAGGAAGGCGTGCGAAGGAGTTTTTCGCCCTTAAACATCCACGGCTTCGATCTGGTTTGAACCCGCAATATTGAGTACAACAATCCGATACGCTGTACCATCGAATTCGCAACCATAGAGTCCCCTGCCAACTTGCATCTTCTCTCGGCCCGGCCGCCCGTCAACGAGTTGGTGGCCACAGCATAATACTCTCTGAGCAGAGTCCGAGTGCGGCTTTGCAACGGGTCTCCTGATGGGACGAGATGTTGCCGGCCGCGCGATCGCTATCTGTGACGTCGATGCTCTTCTTGCACGATTACGCCGCCGCAAATCTTCAAAAACGGCCGACGCATGATTTGGGAATCGCCCAGTTATACCCAAGTTCGCGGGTTCAAACCCGATCGAAGCCATGGATATTTAAGGGCGAAAAAATCCTTCCAACGCCTTCCTTCGGAGGGGAAGTAAAGCCTGCTGTCCCATGTTAGTAGATTTACTGCATGTAAAAGATCCTCAAGCCTAAATGACGCCTCTGAGCAAAATTCAAAAGCGCCTGCTTCGTCGCCCATGGAATACCTTCTTTCTCCGCTAGTTGGTGAAAGGAGCGTAACGAAATCTGCGTGGTCAGATGGAAGAGCAGGCCTCATGGCCTGAGTCTCGCCACGTAAAATAAGGCAAATCAATTCAATTCAGTTGCATGCCGTGGTCGATTGTTCCCTAGCCTTTTGCATTCCATCCCAAAAGGCATAGCTCGATTGCAACCCGTTCGGTTTCCCTCCTGTTAAGAGCTTGGCTCATGTCTCAGTGCTTCCAAGATCCCTCTTTGCACAAACGCTCCTTTTAACGTTATTCATTTCGCCTTTTCTTGCTTTGTACTAGTCACATAGAATAAGAAAAGCTTGTTATTTTGAAAATAAACTGTATTTAATATTACTAATTTATTGAAACTAATTTCTACGTACACCGTTGGCTTCTCCAAGGAAGTGATCTTCCCTAAAAAATGCAAAATTAAAATACTTATGCTTGTGTAATAACATGAACCGATTATTCTGCTACGTTCACTTGTGTCGGAAGTTTTCTCTAGGGTGCTGCGAGAACAACTGGCGTTACTCAACAATGGAAAGTTAACTACAATATTTCTTCCCGACACACCGATCACGGGTGCAATCGAGCTACGCCTTCTCAGATAACTGAATCTGATTGTGTATTAGATGGAATGCGGATGAGAGAAAGCGAGATGCAATTGGACGATTCCCAACTGACGTTCCGCCACTGGGGTTCTCTAGCGGCGGCGCATTAGTTACAAAAGAGCATCTACAGTCACCGAAAACAAACGCGTGGCTGATTGATAGTACTAGTGATTCCGGGCGCGTCTACTACTAAGGTTATTAGTCCTTTAAATATAGTGCATGCTTTTTGCTCGTGAGGTGGCGGTGATCTTGCCTTGCTGGACGGTGAGATGCAGCGCCGAACTACCGCCAGCAATCGGGGTTTACCCTCCCAGGTATCTCCCACCAGCAGGGCATAGCCCCAGCCGGGACAAGCTCTAAAGCACAGCCCACTGTCTAGTGGGCAAGTGGCTCTAAGCACCTGACTGGTCTCCCGGCCTGTGAAGTAGTGTAGTGCATGGAAATGTAAGTAAAGGTGAGGGTAAGACAAGGAAGAGGAAGAAGTGATCGCGCGCACGGTCCGTGGACCGATTTCTAGGGTATCGCTCTCGCATTCTCCTAGTATTGATCGGAGAAACCTCGAAAAACTACCGATCAGAGCAGCCGGTCGCTAGAATTCTCCTCCAGTCAAAATCGGAACGCGGGGCGACACCACGGTGAACAACGAAGTAAAATTTACAGCTCGTTTTTCGTCGGCAGGTGACTCTGGAGTCAATCAAGATTTTGCGCATGTGCAGTAGGAAGTTTGCTATCACTACAGGGTTGGATGTAGTTTCTGCCACAATTTAACACCCACATAAATGTTAGGCTAATGCACAGTTGCAAATGTCAATTCATTATCCCGAAAAACTGTTATTTAAGACTGCTACCACCTGACAGCTCACCCAATAGTTGGGTAGCACAGAACCCTGACAAAAAGTGCGTTAATGTTTTAGAGATACACAGAAATTAATTATCTGTATCAGAAGAAATGAATAAAATGTTATATTTCGATTCATATTTTAAAAGAAGAAACGCTATAAATAGAAACTAGAGGTGCTAGAGAAAGGCACAGGCTTCCCTTATTAGTTTTCTATTTCCTTTGGTCTCGGCTAGCTACTCGAGTTTGTCACATACTCATTACATTTATATTATTATACTCTTATAGAACATTATTAAATCACATTAATATACTAATGTATAATGTATATTATGTCATTAATACAATAATGATAAATCGCCACTCATGTAAATATTAACGACGTGAGAGATGTGCAAAAAATTTCATTTTTGTAATTATTGAAAAAACAGAGGAATAGAGCAAATTGATGTTTACGTCATCTCAGAGTACATTTAGCACTATTCCTTCCAAAAGTTTAAAGAAAAAATTTGGAGCCCTTTTTTAAAAAATCGGTATTTTGTATTTTTTTAAAACTGTACATATTGCACGCAATATTGCGCGAAAACTACTATTAAAAAACAAAACATACATGACCGTAATGAAAGAACTCAGTATGGAGAACAAATTTTATTTGCAGGAAAAAGCTCGATCTTCAATTTTCTAGTTGTAAGAAGACGCCGAAAAAATTCAAAATTTGGCAATTTCCGAAAATTCACAGTAAACCCTGAAAATCGGACCTATGCCACCTGTATAAATGTATTTTACTCTATTCTTACAAGAAATTTAAAGAAAAATTTGGAGCCATTTTGAGAAAATTTTGCAAATGTCCAATAGCTTCATGTAAAGTACCCCAAAAATTAATGAAAGTTTTTCAAAATCGCAGAGCTTCGACTAAGGCCACTTGGTCACGGGTTTCATCAATTTGGAAAAAATCCTACGCATGGTTTAGGAGCTATTTTTCACATACACCGGACAGACGTTTTGCTTTCAATTGGTTTTTCAGTATCCAGGACCCACAAACAGGGATTCTGGCTACACCATGTGTTAGAGGATTTTTCCCTTAATTTAGCAACTGGAGTTATCCACTTTTTCGTTATCAGAGCCCGGCAATGAATTTTTTTCTGCCGAAAATCCGCCGTTTTTTCGCGCTGCATTATGTAACTTGCTTCTTACTACGAATGTTACTCCGTATATGCGTATGTATACGGGAAAGTAAATAGGAATTCCTCTTATTCTGGGAATGCAGAGAGATCTCAATGAATCGAATCAAGTCCAAGTACAGGATCCTTTACGTGAGACACGAGGACACGACAAGGAAATAAACATTGTCCTTTCCCAACACGGCAATAAAACATCACTCACGGACCACATGATGTACTTTGCCGTGCTCGCACATTGCCAAACCAACACGAAAGTTTTACAAACTTACGTGCATTTGAAATGTAATAATTAGAGAACGTTCAATTATTCGCATTTTTATAGGTCGTAATTCGTATTAATTGTAACGTATTTGATTCGATATAATTTTAAAAGTGTCTTTAATCATTACAAAATCTTTAAAATTGGCCTAACTGTAACCGAACTAATAGTTATTCTAATCTTGATAAGATTATTTATAGTGTAAGTGTAATCGTAAGGGGTGAAGGTAGGACAAGCAAGAGAAAGAAAAGATCGCGTATGGTCCGTGGCCCATTTGTTAGTGTACTGCTCTGATATTTGCCTGGTATTGATTGGAGAAACCACGGAAAACTACCGATCAGAACAGACGGCCGGTAGAATTCTCCTTCAGAGCGTGGGAAAGAGATCATGTTGTGAACTTTAGTAACCAGAAAATTAAATAGTAATTAAATTGATAAATAGAACTGAAAATATTAAGAAAAATTATACGTATAATTTAATTAATATATTAATTCAATAGTTTAATTTATTGCATTTGTATTACTTTCTTAAATCCCTATGTATTAAAAGAGTAACCTGCACTCGTCACTCACAATTAGACTCGTTCTGATCCACCAATCCAGACATAATACGAGTCATTCGATGCGTCTGTTTCTCCGTGGGGGACTGATCATTTTTTCACAAACTCTTTCAGAAGATTTTAATAAATTTCTCAATTTTTTTTGTTTTTTTACGCAACTAAAATGATTTTGGGGTGACGTACGGCACTTACAGAGGAGTTCAAAAACTCTTTTGACACCACACGGTGTCAAACAGACCGCTGCTTGCCTCAAAACCTATTTCACCTATCAATCTACACTTCACAAACGTGCCTTTGAGATACGTGGGATTAGACACAAAATTTCTTCAAAATCACTGATTGTTGCGTGAAGTCGTCGAAGACCACTAGAAACGGAATTATCCAAATAAAATTGTACAACATGAAAAAACGCGCCGGAGTTGCCACGGTGAGCCAGTATGTTTATATTGCAAAAGATAAGAAACATCATTTAGTGCCATAGGGAGAGGTGGCTCAGGGCATCATGTGATGGCACTCCAGTGCCTCTGACCGGGAGGTCCTAAGTTCGATTTCCCGATAGTTCATTGCCCAACTGATGGGAGATACCTGGCTGGGGCAACCTCTGCTAGCCGGACGCCTGCTCTCACCATCCGGTGGGTGGGGTGGGCGAGTTCATTACCACTTCCTAAGGAAAAAATATCCCCGGAATCTCAAATGAATCAATTATTTATTTCCCCATGTGTCATCCTCTTAGCCAGTTCCCCGTTAAGCCAAAAAACCAAGCCGTTATTACCAAATAATGAAGAAAGATGTACAAAACATTAGAATATTTTTGCATCTTCGTTCCAGTTGACTTCAACAATTTTTCTTACTACATCATCCAAAAATTAATGATAATTGCCGTATATGTATTTCTCTGTATAGAGAACATCAAACCACATGAAATCTAGTTCTCAAATTGCCAATTACCCATCCGGATGTCAGAAAGCCAACAGCGTTCCAAACTATTAATTTTGCAGCTATTCCAATACCTTTACATCATTATTAAATAGCTTTGCAAAGTTCGGCTGTAATACGCAATTCGCCACAGAAATACACAAACTAATGTTCTTAATTAGACTACCGTCGATTTCACTACTTCATTTAGGTCGGTTTCACTACTTCATTTATGTCGGTTTAGCTACTTTCATTTAAAGGTGCGCAATTAAATTGAAATGAGTAACTAATTAATGTTATTTTTCTTTATTTTTAAGTAAAAATACGCTGAATTTGAATTGCTGTTGTGGAAAAATTATTTGATGTTTCTTCTTGATATTTTTAATGTTATTCTTAATAACAAATGATAACTTATTAAGAGCCTCGAAATTACATGGCATGTAAGGTGAATTTCTAATTAGAAATTCCATATCAATAATTAGTGTCCGAAAAAATGTACAAATTAGGGATTTTAAACGGGTCTTGACAGACTACTGTTTCAATTGTCAATAATACATACGTAATAATATAAAATGTTTCATTCGCAGAAATTAATCTTTGTCATGTTTTTGATACCTGTTTTTCCGAAAATACTCTTAAAATATACTAGCGGAACCCGGCGTTCTGCCCTTCATCTTCCTCTTTCCCCTTCAATCTCACTTTCTCTGTCTCTCCCTCCCCCTCTCTCCCTTTGCCACTCCGTTTCTCTGTCCCTGTCTGAGTCTGACTGTGTTCTGGATCCCTTTGTCCCTCTCATTCACATTTAGTTGCAGATTCTGCACGTCTCTGAGCAGGTGAGGTAATATCGAGAAGAGGCGGACCAGCAAAAATGTAATTGAAAGTTCATGAAAGGTCTCACCCTGTAGATTACAGTATGAGAAAAGTTCGTTTGAGGTCTTTGGCCTCAATCCACAGCCCAAAACGAAATTCAGGCCTCAAAATTTCAGTTTTTAATGCCCTAGAACGCTTCATTTAGGAGTTATTTAACGATATAATTCAAAATGCTGTTGAGTGTTGCAGGTTGCAGTTGTCGCGAATATTTAGTTTCGTTCTATATCGCCATGTCGTGGACTTACAACTGAATTAACAGCACATAAACCTTCTGGGTGAAAAAACACCATGAAAGTGCCAACTTTCATGGAAATCGGTCGCACGGTGTCCGAGTTTACCTCATATATATATATATATATATATATATATATATATATATATATATATATATATACACACACGTTCAGATCAAAGTATTTAGATCCTGTTGTTGCCTTTAGAGTTAAAATTTATACATGTATTTATTCAGTTATAGCTGGAGATAATGCGAGTTTCTAAGAATTATTGTTGTTCTCAACAACTCTTCTTAATTTCTTTTTAACAAGCCGTTATTCGTTTTAACTAACGTCGCCGTATTTTATTCGTTTTAACTAACAGTGTGAGAAAGATTACAAAGAGTGCGCGAAGTGTACATAGCGTGTTAAAAAAGTGCAGAAACAACAGGTGCGCAAATAACTTTTTCGCCCACATTTGACGCATTATCATTCATACATGGTTTTAGGGCGTTGCCTACACGATTCGAGGCTTATGAACGGTACAGAAGTACGATAAATATAAATGTTGTACGGAAGAGCACATAGTTGGAATTCGTGTGTCTTCGAGCAATTATAATACATTTTGTACAAACAAAGAACCTAAATAATTATATTAAGAAATCTTGATATTAGACAAAGAAGTGGTACTCCAAATAGATGAAGCGTATACCGGACGATTCCTGGACATAGTGCTTTATATACACTCGCTATTCTTTGCATTTAAATGCATTCAGTCGAAAGAACTTGAAAACCTGGCTATCTTCATTTCGCTTTCCCATAACATCAGATTCAGAGGCTTAGTCGCGCTAGGCGGTGATACGTCTATTGCCTCCGAATAATCGATTGCAATTTGCACAAGAAAATGTAGTGAAAAAATGACTGCGATTAATCATTTATTCTATTAATTTCAAGATACTGAAAATTTAGTTAATAAAATTCATTGTGAAGAGAAAGTAATAACATCCAGGGCCCAGTACCTTTCATTTAATGAAAGAAAAATCACAAAATTTTATTGAGAGGAAAATTCAAATTTCTTCATAAACGAATATCCCCGGTGTTCGAAAAATTAATAAATTAACCCTCAATCAGTAAGTTTTGTGTAAGTTCGAAAAATCAATAAAAGACGATTTCGCTGCGCCCAAATCTCAGTTTTCTCACGAAAATTGCTCACTCCTGCACCTTATTCTTATTCCTGCCTTCTCTGGGATTTTGTATGGTAGCCCTGCGAAACATGTTTAGTTTAGTTTAATTTAGTTAGTTTAGTTAATGCCTTATTTTACGTGGCGAGACGTCAGGTACGCAAAAGCTCTCTAAACACTGAGAATAATTAGTGGTCCGTTTGATGGCACTGATCCATATCCCAGGTCTTTGAGATGTCATAAAACAGTAAGCCCTTCAACCCCCTGCTGTCCTCTAACAACCGGTTTGACATCATCAATGCTGTGTCATTGTGGCGCTTCCCTGAATTCACCACCACATTAACTCTGCAGTACTTGAACTGATTATTCTCTCGGTTTTGATTTGCAGGTAAGTAAAAAGAAATCAGGAAAATATGCACATCGTTTAACTGATTCATAGAAACTAAGACCATTTTCCTCTTTTCCTGAAAAATGTTTAAATGCTGAAGTAAGTAAATGTGTATACTGCTAAACCCACAATTGGAATATTTCGAGATTAGAAGGTTGTTAATGCTCCCAAATTACTTACTGTCAGTTTGGGCACAGCAGCAAGGTGAAATTCGCGCCGCCACATGTTATATATGTTATACACGTCTGTAACGACATTTCTGATTCCTGGAATATAACCATTACGTTATGAATATCGTTGCAAACACTAAATACTGCGTACCTAAAAGAGAGTATTACATGTCATTTGCTTGGCGTTATATTCACGTGCTTTTATAAAATTTCCAATAGGATCTCATCAGCTAGCCTCGTTATCATGCAAGCTCCGCTTTCCGCGCGCGTTTCGAGCATTCAAAGAGTCTCTAATTGTAATAATGCATTGAATTGTGTCGCGAATAACAAACTCTTAACACTAGACAAATGTACTCTCTACGTTCACTTCTAACCATTACTCATGGGTCGCGTTTCAACAAAGTCTGTAAGAAACTGGTATCTCCCCAGTGGTAATGGTGTGAAGTCTTCGTCCAAGTGTGACGTGACATCTGACCAAAGGGAAGTACCCGCGGATTTTATTTGTTTAGGAAAACAAAATTGGGTCATTACTCTTAAAACGAAAACTATCAGGATAAAAACTTCTTTAAACGTGGCCATTTTATACAATGATGTCTCACCGAATTAGGGGTGAATACATAGTAATGAATGTAATTATTATGCGAAAGTTCTGTTTGTTTTGGGATTCTAAGAGTTTTATCATTATAATTTTTGTTTATTTAAATTGGTTCATGCAGAGCTGTCATATCTGACTAAACATTTATTTTGAAATTTAAGCAGATGGAATATTGAATATTTCAGGCAACGTCAGTTTCATTCAGGAGCGAAAAGGTTGGGTACTTATTTCAGTAGCAACAATCCCCGATATACAAACTACATAATATATCAAAAACACTCTTATCCCTGTATAGGCAAATTGTTCACCCGCGAATACCCATATATTTAAAATATGCAGAAGTCCCACACCAGGCGGGGAAAACCTAGAAACGCGAGAAGAATAGCAATACGAACATTTTATGTCATGACATTTGTCGACAGTCGATTAATCTACGTGATATGCAACACTCATTCAAAAGTATTTATGTATTGTCCCTCAACACAAATGTCTCATCTGGTATTTACTTTGAAACTGTCAAAAAAATATTGCTAAATTCATTTTTGATTTGTGGACACTGAAATTATTTCGGATCTTCCAGTCACAACTACCACCATCCACTGTTGTTCCTTGAGACACGTTAATGTAATATAATTAATACTGAACTAAATTTCATTGCAAATTTCGCTGTATTCTACAAATTGCAAACGAAAAGTATGATTAGAGATATGTGAAGATAAATTAAATGAACATTGTGCATTACGAGAATCAATGAATTTTTTATGTTACTGAGTTACCTAAACACTTTATTTTTGTATTCTGATTTATTAAAGAAGAGATATAAACCGCCTACCAATCCATAGCTTCATATCATTACAGCATTATTACGACTTCCGACCCCGAGGCAGCACATAACACAGTAGTGCAACATTCGAACTTGAAAACATTTAGGAATAAAGACTGGATGACAAAGTGATATTGGAGTATGGTACCAAGAAACACTTGTCTATACTTTCATAACGAGGTTTCTTAAAAATGTGCAATAACAAAAACTGTGTTTGGAGAACAGATTTTGATGATTTTTCTTTCACCTGATCTGACATTCTTTAAAAGTAAATAAACAGTTCTATTTCGGTTCTCAATACGAGTATTCAATCAATGACTGCTTATATCTACAAAGTCTTCTGTTTTTCTTCTATGATGGAATGCTCAAGCTCTGAAAATCTTGAGATATTGATTCGTGAAAAAATTGATCTAACACCAAAATGGTGAGGGATTCCATCAATAGAATTTAAATATTTAAGAAAATGAATGTAATATTTTTTTGTATTCCAGCATTATAAATATATTTTTAGAAATAAGAAGTCGTTCATAAAATATCTTATGGCAAAGATTATGATGCATTTGCAGTTTATAACACGAAGTTTTGCGTCATCACACATTCAACAAACGCAGCCACAATCGTGGAGTGGTAGTGATAAACCAAAGAGTTGACCAGCGATGTTTTCGCACAATGTCAAATATCCGTTTTGTCACAAAATTGCTTCCAAAAATTAACTGATTCCTCTTACAAAAGTACAATGCTTCTGAACAAAACAAATAACGCATGGCACTCCTTTATTATGTTAATTTATTGCATTTGTAAAAGTCTGAAAAATTGCTCTTATAGTCTCATTATGAAATGCAATAAAGCTGAACATTATTAACATTAGTTGCATAATGCAGTGGCGTAGCGTGACTCACACGTTTGGGGATGCTCAACAATAACACACAAAACGTCACTATCAACTACTTCATCCAACAGGCGAACGCAACACAAGGAAGATACACTGGAACTACTTCCACAATCTCGATTGCTTACGACGGTGTAGGCGCTTCCCACAAAATCCTCACAGCAGTCAGGGCTGCCGATGTCTTGAAAGCAAATTATACAATGGCTCAGCTTTAATTCCTATACGCGAATGGCAATAAGACCATTTGTTAATTTATACACTGCAGACTTAAATAATATGTAATCTATTTAAGAGATAATACAATTTCTTGGATATTAATTAAGAAATAGTAGACAGACACTTTCTACAGTTTGTACCCATGACCCAGCGGGGACTCGCGAGTGAGAGAGAGAGAGAGAGAGAGAGAGAGAGAATTTACTGACCGCCTGAAGTGTACTGCGCTCTCGTGCACAAACGAGCTTCTTTCCGCAGTAGATGCTAGCGTAAAGCAGTCGGGTTTCTCTGGGCCATGGGTGAAGAGGGGAGAGGGGAACCTCGTCATCTGCGCATGCATCATTGCTCGTCGCAAACTCGCGGCAGACGCTAGAAGCATTTTAGCTTCCAAGCAATCACAGGCCAGCTTCAACAGCCCGCCGAATTCAATCATAGGAAATCAATTTAAAATCAACACAAAACGTGTTTCGCTCAACAGACCACTTGTAAGCTTTGGTAAGATACAGTATTTAAGGTTCTTATTTACGGGGATGCTCAGCATCTCAGCGTCCTCTGACGCTACGCCACTGGCATAATGTATCATTATAGTATTACTGACAATATTGTGGGAAGTTCTGTAATCTAGGACAATAGCTCTCGGGATCTGACGACGTTTGCCTGTTTTATGGTGAATAGGACAGAAATGACGAGAGTATAACTTCCCCCCTGCAAAACCAAATAAGCTAGTATTTCTTCGGGACCCCGGTTCGATTTCCGATCGGGGTGACACTTGCTTTTAATAATTTCTCAAAAAACTAAATTTCATTACAATTTCCTTTCATTACAATTTCACTAGGACAAAGGAATTGATGTGAACCTATTATTAAAATTGATTGGTAATATTGCTCGCATGAAACAACACTGTCACCACAACTACTATACAATGTTTATGCAAAATTGAATCATCCATCAGATATGTAATCCAGTTTTACACTTAATTTGTGATCCCCATACAATGAAAACTGAAGTACACCAATAGCATCAATGCGAAGAACTTATTTGTGATCATTAAAGACTATTGCATGCACCATCAATTTTAATTTTCCTTTTAACTAAAAAGATGATATAGTAGATACAATTATAAGTATGAAGTGTAGAGGGCAATATAGAAAATATACATATGCAAATGAAAATTTGAAAAAAGAATTTGATGCCGCGCATTGGCAGATACGAACAAAATGTCATTGAGAAATATCACATGATACAAATTGTCTCCTTGTCACGAACAAAAAACAACGAAAGTGAATGTGAAAAAAATTGAACCTCGCCGATCGAAGCGCCGAGCTCCTATACATACGTTTCCTGCCGTCACCAGTGAGTAATCGGCGATCGTCAAGGGCAAAGCACATCAGGATTTCATAGAGGCCGCGGAGATAGAGGCAATAGTTGCAACGAGTCCGGCAGTGATACAGTCGTAGTTACGGTGATACACACAATCGTGATGGCGATGGCGATGGCGATGGAAGGGGAGGCGGCGACGCTGGTAGTAGAGGTATGGCGGTGGCGGTAGCAGCAGAAGCAGTGGCGACAGCTGCGCTAGCGGCCAGTGGCGACAGTTGCGCTAGCGGCCAGTGGCGACAGTTGCGCTAGCGGCCAGTGGCGACAGTTGCGCTAGCGGCCAGTGGCGACAGCTGCGCTAGCGGCCAGTGGCGACAGTTGCGCTAGCGGCCAGTGGCGACAGTTGCGCTAGCGGCCAGTGGCGACAGTTGCGCTAGCGGCCAGTGGCGACAGTTGCGCTAGCGGCCAGTGGCGACAGTTGCGCTAGCGGCCAGTGGCGACAGTTGCGCTAGCGGCCAGTGGCGACAGTTGCGCTAGCGGCCAGTGGCGACAGTTGCGCTAGCGGCCAGTGGCGACAGTTGCGCTAGCGGCCAGTGGCGACAGTTGCGCTAGCGGCCAGTGGCGACAGTTGCGCTAGCGGCCAGTGGCGACAGTTGCGCTAGCGGCCAGTGGCGACAGTTGCGCTAGCGGCCAGTGGCGACAGTTGCGCTAGCGGCCAGTGGCGACAGTTGCGCCTGCGGCCAGTGGCGACAGTTGCGCTAGCGGCCAGTGGCGACAGTTGCGCTAGCGGCCAGTGGCGACAGTTGCGCTAGCGGCCAGTGGCGACAGTTGCGCTAGCGGCCAGTGGCGACAGTTGCGCTAGCGGCCAGTGGCGACAGTTGCGCTAGCGGCCAGTGGCGACAGTTGCGCTAGCGGCCAGTGGCGACAGTTGCGCCTGCGGCCAGTGGCGACAGTTGCGCTAGCGGCCAGTGGCGACAGTTGCGCTAGCGGCCAGTGGCGACAGTTGCGCCTGCGGCCAGTGGCGACAGTTGCGCTAGCGGCCAGTGGCGACAGTTGCGCTAGCGGCCAGTGGCGACAGTTGCGCTAGCGGCCAGTGGCGACAGTTGCGCTAGCGGCCAGTGGCGACAGTTGCGCTAGCGGCCAGTGGCGACAGTTGCGCTAGCGGCCAGTGGCGACAGTTGCGCTAGCGGCCAGTGGCGACAGTTGCGCTAGCGGCCAGTGGCGACAGTTGCGCTAGCGGCCAGTGGCGACAGTTGCGCTAGCGGCCAGTGGCGACAGTTGCGCTAGCGGCCAGTGGCGACAGTTGCGCTAGCGGCCAGTGGCGACAGTTGCGCTAGCGGCCAGTGGCGACAGTTGCGCTAGCGGCCAGTGGCGACAGTTGCGCTAGCGGCCAGTGGCGACAGTTGCGCTAGCGGCCAGTGGCGACAGTTGCGCTAGCGGCCAGTGGCGACAGTTGCGCTAGCGGCCAGTGGCGACAGTTGCGCTAGCGGCCAGTGGCGACAGTTGCGCTAGCGGCCAGTGGCGACAGTTGCGCCTGCGGCCAGTGGCGACAGCTGCGGTAGCGGCCAGTGGCAGTGGCAGTCGTAGCAATATCTGTAGTAGTGGCGGTAGCGGCAGCGGCAGTAACAATAGCGGCGGTGGCAGTATCGACATAGGTCGCCCTTCCGGGCGAGCGTCTGGGCGCCGCGCTGGTGCCGTCGGCGTGGCAGCGCGCCGCCTAATGCGCAGGCTGGCAGCCGCTTCCATTACATTTTGATCACCTCATTTGAAATGAAAATGCTATCAAACAAAAGGAGCTGCGCATCGATATGAATCGAAGACAGAGCGAAAAGCAACCTCGCGGACACGAATAAATAAATAATTAGGAAGCTCTGGCTGCAGGCGTGAACCGGCGCGGCCTAAACGACGCGACGCGCCGCGCCCTCCCAGGGACATTCTCTAACCGTGTATCTATACATTTTTCTTTATTATTATTATTATTATTATTATTATTATTATTATTATTATTATTAAAGCAATTTTTTATTATTAATGTTATTATCGATAACATCGTGGTGTCGACATTGAAGGCCGTTTAACATTCAAAGACTGTCGACAGTACAATCTTTGAATATAGCTCACTGAGGAGGGAAACAAGAATATTTAAAAATGAAATAAAATCAGATGGTTGAAGGAAGTCACCAGAAAACCAAAAAGAATGGTTAAAAATACGAATGATACATACAGGTAATTTATACATTTTGTTAATAGAATTAACTGACAAATTGTGAGAATTTACATACTGACAGTAAATATTATATTGTTTCTTTAAAAAACTTGTAAAACAAGATTTTATTTAATGAATATCTTTTGATGTATTTGCGGCAAAAATTTTAAACGCTGTATGTGACGTATGAAGAAATATCTGTTAATGTCAACACTTGCACTTTTCACAGAAAACGGTTGTGTTTTCGAGAAACTTTACTTGGCAATATTTAAAGTACATGTATGTAATATGTGAATATTAACGACGAGAGAGACAAGTAAACAAAATTACATTTTCCCGATTTTTGAAAAAACAAAAGAATAGAGCAATGTGGCTTTTCGTCATTTCATAAAATACATTAGGCACTATCCCTTCCAAAAGTTTAAAGAAAAAATATGGAGCCGTTTTTGAGAAAAATCTTGTTTTTGTAATTTTTTTATATTGCACATATAGCACGTAATATTGCGCGAAAACTACTGAAATATTCAAAAAATGCACATGACCTTAATGAACTCACTTTGGACAACAAATTTTATTTGAAAGAAACATCTCTATCTTCAATTTTGTAGTTGCAGAATGACGCCGAAAATTTTTTAACTTTTGCAGTCTTCGAAAATTCAGAGTTATCCGCGAAAATTGGACCTATGCCAACTTAATAAGTGTATTTTACTCTATTTTTGCGAGAAATTTAAAGAAAAAAGTTGGAGCCGTTTTTGAGTAAGTTTGAAAATGTACGGGGGGCTTCATGTAAAGTACCCGCAAATTTTACAGAATCTTTTTCAAAATCTCAAGAGCATTGACTAGAACCAGATCGACCGGGGAATATCTATTTCGGAAGAAATTGTACGTATGGTTTAGGCGCTAGCAGTGTTCAGAGACGGACGGACGGACAGACAAGAGAGACAGAAGGACAGGACAGAAGGACAGGACAGAAGGACAGGACAGAAGGACAGGACAGAAGGACGTTTTCCTTTCAATTGGTTTTTCGGTATCAAGGACACACAAAAGAGGGGTTCTGACTTCGCCACGTGTTAGGAGATTTTTTTCTTAATTTAGCGACTAGTTTTATCCACTTTTTCGTTATCAGCGCCCGGCAACGAACTTTTTTTCTGGCGAAAATTGGCCATTTTTTCGCGCAGCATTACATAACTTTCCCTATACTACGTATATCACTCCATGTATACGTACGTATACGGGAAAGTAAAAACTAGTAGTAATCTCAACAAAATTAAATATTAATAAATATTTATTAATAAAAATTGGCCGATGCGGAGAACCGAGATCGCGAATGCATTAGTGCCCTGGCGGTCTCGGACCGAAGGATCGCGGATTCGAGTCCCACCATGGATAGTGCTTGTGTGTGTCTCTGTGTTTGTGATTATCCATTCCATTATTATATCATTTCACCTCATCCCCCAAAACTAACAATTCTGGGTGTAAAAACGGATTCAGCATGAAAATGCTGTTCATCCATAAAAAAGTGACGTGCATACCCTCGATAAATATATCCCATTAGGTTGCACGTTCGCGTGTTCCCGAGATTGCCAATTCGCGACCAAAATAATGTAGAGTAATCCTTCGACATCCGCGAATTCGTTACTCGCGAGTTCCGAACATTCTCGATTAAAGAAATGCTACCAGTTTTAACATTCGCGACTTAAATATTCGCGAATGCGTCTTTTACTTTTACATTTTTTTGAAGAGAACACCTTCCATTTCCTTTATCAGCGTCATTTAGTGATCGAACTTGACAGACATCGGAGCTTAAAGTATCACCTGCAAAAATGTCAAAGTTTGGAATATCAATTCACATTAATAGAAAAACAAAATTGTAAAATATTTCAACTCAGTTGCGTCAAGTTAAAGGTAAGGGTTTTGGCAACACGAACAAAAAAACCCTTTCAGAATTTGAGTATCTCTCATTGTAAAGATTTCACTGAAGAGAAGCTTCGGGAAATAGTCAGCGAAGAAAACCTCCTCGCACGTGATAATGAACTAACGGCAGCGTAACTGCATCCTGGAGCAACTTCAATGTAAGAACTGTTAATGGCGTTCTAAAACTTCCACTATCTCTGGTAGCAAAGACATTTGAATATGATCCAAACATGGAAATTACTTCGGAATTTAAAAGAGAAATAGAAGCAGGAACTCTTACACATTTGGATATTAGAATGGGGAGGGCGATGAATCAAAAAAATAACCGAATTCTATATCGAATCACTTTCAACTTTGAAATAAGTTTCAAATATTGTTTTATTTCTTCTCTTTGGAATGTTCATTGTGAATTCTGTTTGTAGTAGTGCTTACTCAGTTCTAGTGCAATGTTTGCCATTTTTTCGATATCCAGGAACCTAACCCACGTTTTTCATTAAAAGACACACTCAACATTCACGGATTTGACATTCGCGACACAGAACACAGCTGGCACACGTGCAACCCGCAATACGCATTACTATTATGTACAATTTGTGAAACTATGCGACCTCAAAACCAGCTATTTGTCCTCATTCTGAGACATAAGAGTTTTGTTCATGGCGTTGCGCGCCGATTTCGCATTCGGGCGGCCCGTGTTCAATCCCCGTGCCGGCCATCTTTACCGGGGTTTTCATGGTTTCCCTAGATCATTCAGGCGAATGCTGGGATGGTTCTACTGCAAGGTCACGACTGCGAAACCGGCAGTCGCCAGCCAAATTCGTTAACTACATGTAGTCACGAAGGTTAGGCAAATTCGAGACATTGCAGGTTCGACTAGAATACCCTGGCGCCGAGGCCAATTTCCCTTTACGGGACATAATGGCTAAATACAAATCTACAAAATGAGACTTTTGGGGCATTCTATTACTTTTTTTACAGTATACCCACTCTGTAGCACACATGTTTGAAACATGTTTGAAATCGTCTCTCAGTAGGAAGCTAGTTTCACTTTTAAAACAATGACTGGTAGTGTGTCGAAAGTTCTCACGGGTCCAACTAGTAACGATACCACCAACAATGTTTCAATATTATGGCGTGTGCCAGACCCAGTCCAACAGTTGCCACAGGATCCATGAATTAATTTACATTACTACAATGCATTATAAAACGAAAAGGTCAGCTTTACATTTACGTCAGGAATACATTCTCAAGGGCAATTTCAGAGGGAAAACCTCCATCAGGGAGAGCAAGAGACTTGGGGCACAACACTGAAAATTATCATCAAAATGAAATTATGCTGGATTTCACGAGGTGCTGATCACTGGAATGATGTTCGTAGGATATTGATTAGGTAAACAAAAACAGTGGTAGTTCGGAATGTATTATTCCACCATCGGGGCTATTCATACAGAACAATACTCTACATTTACAATTAGGTACAGATGAGGCTACTGAAAATATTTACTATTAAACATTGTTTACGCCGAAAGAAACTATTTTACAAGAGTGTAAACCTGTGGTGCTATAATAGAACACTTTTTTCGTATTATTTTTAATGCTCGCGCACAGTC
Organism: Acheta domesticus; assembly: GCA_031308135.1. Taxonomy (NCBI): domain Eukaryota; kingdom Metazoa; phylum Arthropoda; class Insecta; order Orthoptera; family Gryllidae; genus Acheta; species Acheta domesticus. Next base: position 90,582,218 of record JAHLJT010003656.1, read on the forward strand.
GCGGTCTAAGAATTACGAAGTTCTGGTAAATTAACAGATCATTTTGAACTTTTAGATGAGAGAACTCGAAAACATTCATATTTTTACTTTCTCGTATACATACACATATAAACGGAGTAATATGTGTACTAGTATAGAGAAAGTGAACATTGAATCATATTTTGGAGCTTTGGGAATCACTAGAACAAAAGCTCTACAAATAAACGACACCGAAACAAAAGCAGAGTAAAGGAATGAATTCATTACCGCTGTATATTCTCACTAGGGAAAAACGGTAGAGATACAATACTTCATTGTCCTCCGTATAGTATGAATGCTCACTTTCCCACGGCGAAGCAAAATGTACAAAAAATAATATGGATTAAAAATCATAGCGGGGCAGGAGAGTGACTCTTACACCACAATGAATCGGAATTAAAAAAGTTAAGTAGACACACGGTGCAGCGAATCTGTGGCCCACACTTTGTGATGTAACAAAACTGTGAATTGCAGATTTGCGTTTACGCACCAACATTCTTAGAACCCTGAAGTGGGACAAAATGGTACGGTAATACAACTGGATATTTTTGGACCTACCCTCACAATTCACTCACCACTTAAACCATGTGAGAAAGACGAGTCAAATGTTCGATATTACTTGCAAATTAGGTACACGACTGAATGCACCGTTCTTTTAAATAAATGCTCTGAAAATATTGAATTTTTTACTCACAAAAAAATACCGATGTAATTCACAGAGAAGAGCCTCGCCGTATGACGTGACAATGTTCACACGAGTGTACCTCACACAAGAATTCGCTAAGGAAAGATGTCTTTTCAACTAGATGATTTTGTACTATTTATAAGAAAATATCAAAACAAAACTCCATGAGAGTGCCACAGCTGGATAATGAATTACCCCGCAGTTGTACATCAAATATTGTACTTCGAACAAAATAGAAGTTAGCAGATTATGCTAACGGGGTAAAGCAGATCAACATGTAACATGAAACACATGTTACGCTGCAACTCACATATTATCACCATACATAACTCTGAAACAATGCCCTTAAAATCGGATTTCTATATCATGTAGAAGTAGGTGGTAGGTTTCAGAAGTTTCTGGCCTCACTAACTTCTATTTTTGATGCCAAAAGAAGTACATGACTTTTCAATTTAATCATCCTTTACTCGAACACACTTTCACATTTGTGTATAACGTTTCTAGACCTCTGAAAAAAATACTTCGAACTTTTGTTCGCAAAGTGGTCAAAAACTGCTTCTTTCACCTCACTCTCGTCTGAAGCTCATCTTCCACGTTTTGATAAGAGGTAGACGTCGCAGAGTGCCCAATACGGACTGTTGTGCGAATGGTCCAACTCCTTAAAGCCCTTCACGGCATTCTTTGCAATCTGAAGAGTAAGCACAGGTGTGTTATCGTGAAGGAGCTAAACACCGTGAGATTTCACGCTCCGCATCACACACCCTCTCCCCACAAAAGTGAATGATATATCTATCGGCTGCAAACTTACAACATTACAACAATTAAAGATAAGACTACATTTCTGACAAGGTTTTTCATAGATGAGCGTTATCTTTGTCAGATCGGAAACTTATGGAACCACTTCTGCACAAGTTACTTATCATATGCCGAAATCTATACAAAATGACCTCCTTCCGAAGTTACACTACATTTTTGCAGAGATGTGTTACATCATAGAACGGAGTGTCAGAAACATGCGAAGCTAGATTCCTGCACGAAGCTATTTTCTCTTTTAAAACAATGACATGTGCTGCACCTCCGCCATGCAGTATTAGTTTACAAACCAGTGTGTTGCAGCACCAAACATGCCGCTGAACAAATTATGATCATGATTTTGTATGTTTTTCGAGTTCCTGGGTATCCAACGAAACCGTAAACAACACACGTATGACCGGATGCTACAGAGTTTTCTTCCAAATACTGCGCGTATTGGAAATTTGTAACATAGCCAGCGTATTACCCTCAAACGCCATGCCAGAGCTAGACAAATTTTGGGCCCTAAGCAATGCTGAAACGTATCCCTGCGTACCCCCTTGCCGCCGAAAAAAATTTAAAATGTGGAAGTTGTACCAAGAACTATACGAGTTATTTTATTTCAACAAATAACGAAAATTACGTTTATGCTAGAAAACGTTTTTGGAATTATATTTTAAATAAGAGCTGTAAGTAAAAGTTTAGTGGTCATATAATATAATTTCCAGCGCTACAAATTTTGTTATTTAGTTAGTGTTTAATAAAATCACTTGTTAAATACGTGAAATAATGAATATGAATTTCAGTTTAACTTACTTTAATGTTCGCGTTATTTGTTTCTCTTCATAGAGTCGTTGTAATGACTAGGGAGATGATTTTTATGCCTTAAAAAGTCTGGAAATATGCTTTCTAAAATATGCATTTATGACCTAAAGATTCTGAAATATGCAATTAAAATGAATAATATTTCATTTCCTTTATAAATCTATCTTCATAAAATTCAGGAGAAGCATGCTTGGAATGAAAATATATATTTTTTGTGCAAACATAATATATCCTAGCTTCCTTCTCGGGAGAAATAAGTGTAAATATGGACCTCAGTGTTCATTATATGTCTTCTTTCATTTTTCTGCCTGGTTTAAAAAATATATCAAGAAATGCTACATTTGCACAAGAATTGTATTATCTATTGAAAAGAAGAAAAAATGCAAATTCCTACAAGCTCTTTCTAATAAATGGAAGCTCACAAATAAATAGATTCCTTGCAAACATGAAAGGTTTTAGAGAAGTCTCTACTTTAACGAAATCTTCAATACATGGTCCTATAATTACACGAATATGCCCCAACTGGAAAAACCGGCCAAATATGCACAAATGTGCACTAATATATTAATCTAGATAGCATACAATTCTAATTAAATGTCAAGAAATTTCACTTGCATAGCATTCAAATGCCTTGAAGCAACGGACAAAAATAAGCAAAATCAGAAATACGCTCCCTAGTAATGACTACAATTCACTGTTTAAGGTAAAATATACACATATTAATTGAAAATTTTTTGAAATATCAGACCACTGTACTCAAAGTCATAAACTTACGATAACGATTTTGCGGAGTTATTAATTTCTTTTTCAATTGTTTACTATTTTTTTTCCATCAGTCTCAACAACGGGCCCCTTGACTTGCGGGGCCACGGTCGATTGCCCGGTCTGCGAACTCGATTGGTTGGTCGGTTGGTTGACAGACTGATTGATTAATTGATTTTCAGGTTACCGGGCGCGTCAACTGTTATGGTCATTAGTCCCTGAAGGAAATATCGCGCGCGGTCCATGGCCAGTTTTCTAGCGTGCTGCTCCAGGATTCGCCTGGTATTGACCGGTGAAACCAAGGAAAACTAGCGACTAGAGCAACGATCCCGAGAATTCTCGTCCAGACAGCGGAACCTAGTTATCCAGCTAGCGTGGAAAATCCTGCCATCGGGACTCGAACCCTAGGATCTTCCGATCAGAGACTCTCAGTCGATGCTGTGATGCACCTCACTCTGCGAGAAACTCTGAATCCTCGCTCTGGATATTTGGGAATTTTCCTGTACGCCAGAATTGCCAGGCCGGATAACAGAGCTGCGGCGCGGCGACCAGACGAAGCGGATGTGAGCAGCGCCGCCTTTATAGCCCTTCCCCTTCACAGAACGCGCCCTGCCTTCAATAGGGCCCGCTGGATTTTTGAAGTGCTTGCGGAAATCTCTGCCTTGAGTAAAACTGCCACTCATTCATGGGCCCCACTTCCCAGAAGTATCTGCTGTACGAACACAAAACTTCCAGGAAACAAATTTGTTTCCCGAATGTATTAATTTCAAAAAAATAATTATTACACGCACATACACGTGTGTGTGTGTGTGTATCTATCTTAATAACTTTGTTTTTAGAAATGAATAAAAAAGAAAAGCTAATATTGTTGTGCAATTACCGAATTAGATTATAATTGGGATGAGATATAATACCGGTTACCAGACGTATTTGACGTATGACCAGACGTATTAGACGTTAGACGTATTTGTTTGTTGCATACTTTCATCACTCCCCTAGTCTGACATGATTTCATGGTGCAAGAATGCATCCACTACATGCCGCACGTGGAACGGATTACCATGAATTAGTTCTATTTAGTATTTACGTGTATGTATACGCTATTGGTGTTTCTTTCAACATTTCATTTTTTTCTTCTTCATCGGAACATTCATACCTTATTGTATTATTTTACGATTTTACATAATTCTTCCAAAACATTCTACATTCTAGAAATATCCAAGCATTATCGGAAAGGAAATCTCGCGATTGTATCCCGCGGTCCGGATTCCCCCAACACCTGCTCCCCAGTTAATCCCTTTTCACTTATGTCAATCTGAGAAGGGAAAGGCCGGTTACATCCCCATGCATTGCTATGTTTCGGTGCGGAGACGGAGGACACAATTTGGTTAGGTTTCCGTTTCGAAGAAACACAAATAGATGTCACTGTTCACAGAAAAAACCTGGAACACAGATGCACCATTCAAGAGAGAACATTGAACACAGGTGAACGTGGCAGAATCTGCGGAGGTGTTTGTTTGTGTGTGTGTGTGTGTAACTAAAATACAATTATTTTAATTCTGTTTATTTTAAGGAAACACCGCGGTTCCCTTTTCCTTTCACCTTGGAGCAACTCATGCTCTATATACAGTAGAAATCAGTTTCAATAAATAAAGAACATCATTACAGTTTAATTCCACAATAAATTTTCTTTACTCTATCTGACAATACAAGAGTAATACAAAATTAACAAAATTCAAAGGAGTGGCGCTGGTCCAACCCCTGTGAAGCTTCCTAAATCCTACCACTGTCCTAATTCCTCCCCTTTTCTGGCCGCTGGGTAATGTCGCACGAGTGCGTGTAAATGTGTGTACGCGGAGATGCAGCCTGGCTGTTCTCTCGACAACTGTCTTCCCCTCCAGTTACTCCAATGTTAAAAATAAATCATGTGGTCGCTAATGGCCTTGCTGTTAATGCGACCTTAAAATAAATCAAATAAAAAACATGAAAAGGAGATTTGTCCTTTTTCTCTTTCGTGTTCTTCAAACACAAGCGAAAGGGAAGCACTGATATCCAGGTGAGCTTTTCCTTGTACTCACAGGGAAAACCGAACAAGATGCAATCGGACTATGTTTGGGGAAGAAGTAAAAGCGCAGCTTAACACAAGAGCAGGTACCTACTATTTCTCAGCCACTTATCCAATTTTCAGCCAAGTTTTCTAATTTATTTTTGGGCGGTTGTGGGAGGGAATGACCGACTTGGACGCTATTGGGAGAGGAGGATCTTTATACTTTTTCGATATTTTTAGCTGACCGATTTTGGATTTTTGACGCGTTTTTAGGAGTTTCCATGGAGGATCGAGTATAATTTGACACCTTGTAGGTGAACTTTAATAGTACAATTTCAATTTTTTTCATACTTTTTCAAAAGTTTGAGAATTTATCACATATTTCATGCCACATTTTTATGTAATACGTTTAATATTATTTAACATAGTTTATAAAGTGGTATGAAAACGCCCTCACGTAACTTGTCCTTGATTTGGGAGGAAACTAAAATTAACTCGTCTCGATACTTTTAAATTACAAATCTCCAGATACAACTTAAAGTAAGACCGTTTCATAAGTAAAATTAAATAATCAAAAATGTAAAACACATTAAAAGTGTGCAATTATTCGTCCATTTTTGACAAATGGTTTCTATTTTTGCAAAAAACTTAAAAGGTGTTCGTAAATAAAAACAATAATTAAATTTAATTGTTGAAAAATAGTTCTTCAAAGTCTTAATAACTTCAGCAGAAGTGTACTTTTACAACCAAGAACAAAGTCCTAATTTAACCGAATACTAAAACACACATACGGGACAAATGTATGAATAGATTATGTAATGTATCTATCCGTTTGTCATCACTGTAAATTTTACAATTTATCCAAACATCACTTATCAAGGACTTCACTCATTTACGAAAATAAAATATTTTATTTTGTGCGACTATGAGGCCCCTTTGGAAATTTGTAGGGAGCCACAGCGCCCCCCCCCCGCGCACACTTTAAGGGCATAATACATTTAAAAGCACGCAGCAACAACGTGTTGTTCGTCCTCTACGCCCTTGATCACGAACGTGCTGCTTCAGCTGAACTTAATTCTTCGCTGTTTATCATGCGAGGTCACGTTTCGAAAAAGGTTGTTCTCTGCATTTCAATGCGTGCGCCAAACCCGATAACCAAAATGCTGACTACAGCAATCATAACATCGATATCAGTAACTTTCTCACAAACAGGTCAGCTCCAGAAGTAAATACGAATTGCGTCCTAAAATGGAAAAAGATCTGTAGAACTTAAGATATGTAGACCTTTAGATAAGAGTGATTAAGAATTTCCTGAAAATACGAACAAATCATTTTCCGTGGCAACTAACCAGAGACTACCGCCTAATTATACGGCTAATTTTTTACCAGTTTTTTCCAAGGTTTTCTGAGAGTAGTGGAAATATACATATTAATAGATAGTAATGAGAGCTAAAAACAGACGATGCGACAAAGCGACTTAATTGATAAAATTATAGAATCTTGCTTTCCACAAAAGCATAAACAATCTTAATGTTTACATTTAATTTTCCTACTTTACCTAATAAACCTACCTAATAAACTTCACGCTATACTAAAGAGTGTAATTAGTACTATCCGTTACAAAAGTTTCAAGAAAAAAATTGCAGCCATATACGAGAAAATGACGTTTGAGCATTTCTGAAAATGCCGAAATTTGAGCTACTTTTCACAGAAAACGGTGGTGTTTTCGAGAAACTTTACTTGACATTATTTAAAGCATATATACTCGTAAATATAATAATGTAAAAAAATCGCCGATAATGTAAATATTAACGACGTGAGAGACAAGTAAAAAAAATTACATTTTGGTAATTTTTGAAAAAACCAACCGATAGACCAAAATGGCTTTTATGTCATTGATAGAGTACATTTACCACTATCCCTACCAAAAGTTTAAAGAAAAAATTTGGAGTCGTTTTTGAGAAATGTTTGTTTTTGTAATTTTTTAAAATTGCACATATTGCACGCAACATTGCACGAAAACTACCAAAATTGTGAAAAACATTTACATGACCTTTATTAAAGAACTCAATATGCAGAACAAATTTTATTTGAAGAAAAAATCTCTTATCTTCAATTTTGTAGTTGGAGAAAGACGCCGAAAAAAATTCAAACTTTCACAATTTTCGAAAATTCAGAGCTGTACGTAAAAATCGGACCTATGCCATGTTAAAAAGTGTATTTTCCTCTATTCATACAAGAAATTTAAAGAAAAAATTTGGAGCCGTTTTTGAGAAAATGTTGAAAATCCCCGGGGGGCTTCATATAAAGTACCCCCAAATTTTAAAGAATCTTTTTCAAAATCACAAAGCTTCGACTAGAATCAGATTGACTGGGGAATATCAATTTTGAAGAAAATCGACCGAACGGTTTAGGCGCTAGCGTTGACCACAGACGGACAGACGGACAGACGGACAGACGGACAGACGGACAGACGGACAGACGGACAGACGGACAGACGGACAGACGGACAGACGGACAGACGGACAGACGGACAGACGGACAGACGGACAGACGGACAGACGGACAGACGGACAGACGGACAGACGGACAGACGGACAGACGGACAGACGGACAGACGGACAGACGGACAGACGGACAGACGGACAGACGGACAGACGGACAGACGGACAGACGGACAGACGGACAGACGGACAGACGGACAGACGGACAGACGGACAGACGGACAGACGGACAGACGGACAGACGGACAGACGGACAGACGGAATGCCGTCAATCGATTTTTAAGTATAAAGAAGCAACAAATCATGGATTTTGACCACACCACGAGATAGAGGATTTTTTTTCTTAATTTAGCAACTGGTTTTATCCAGTTATTCGTTTTCACGGCCCGGCAATTATTTTTTTCCGCCGAAAATTGGCCATTTTTTTCGCGCAGCATTACATAACTTTCCCTATACTACGTATATCACTCCGTGTATACGTACGTATACGGGAAAGTAAAAACGAGAAATTCGTTAACGAAATTCGCTGTAGAGATATCACCGTATACTGTTCAATGTTCAATTACCGATGTAGCCACTCAAAATTGATTTTCAACTGAATGTTATTTTCTGTAAAAGAATTTCTAATGCAAGCATTCTAAATATAATTATTCAGTATACATAAAATTGGTTCCCGTTAAGATAATTCATCGTTTTACTTCATACCAGGCGCACCCTTCACAAATATTAAAAAAGAATATAAATATAAAAATTTAAATATAATTTAAATATAAAAAAAGAACGACCTGCAAATTCACGCAATGAACCAACACGTGTTTTGCATGGATTGATAATGAAATAAATGTAATTAACGTAAGTATGAATTCTCTGTTGTTTTTATTAATAGACTAAACTTAATAAATATCACTCATGCAATGGACCGGTGCTTACAAATCTCACAGAGCACTCGTATGAATGTTCTGAATGTCCAGTGAATATTTTTATTATTTCGAAAACGTTCACCTATATCTGGATTTAAGAATTCGTTAATTTCCGAGAAATCTGGGAACTGACCAATCTGCAAATATACTCAGTTGAGGGTACCCCGGATAAGATGTTAAAAAGTTACCCTCAACTAAATGACATACGAGTAGGTACACTAGTCCAACCTGTTACCCTTCATTCCCCCCCTTATCCATCACCTATGCCCGAATTGTTTTTTCATAAACTGCCAAAACGATATTTTGATAGCGTTTGATGTACTTATTACACTTACGCAAATTATTAGAAAGCTCTAAAAAACATAATTTGGTACTACATTTCGAAGTCAAAATACTACTGTGTGCTATAACAATGCATACAAATGTTTTATAGACACTAAAATAAATGCACAGAACTGTTGCAGTTATTTTCAAAGTGTATTTAAATCAATGTAATTTAAAGGAGGGAAAATGAGGAAATTGAATTTTTTTTAAACTACAGCCCAATAGTCGAAAAACTTCATAACTTTTGTTTTGAGAGGAACTTTGATATTTTTCGACCCTGTCCCAGGTTCTAAGATAGAGTAAAATTATTTGTTTGTTTGTTTGTTTTTCAATTTTTTTTGCTTTTGAATTTGCCATTAAGAAAATATCAAAAAATTTTTTTTTCTGTTTATATGAGTATTTTCTTTTTTTAATTTTTCTCAATCTGGTAAAAGAGTGTTGCGTTGATAAAGATAAAAACGCGTTTTTGGCTGTAGATGGGGATGGGTTGTGGGGGGGGGCGGAAGAAACCGTTCAAAATTGTTAATTTTATGATAGATTTATAGTGAAACTACTCACATGTCATTTGGTTTAGAGGAACTTTTCACCATCTTATCCGAGGGCACTCTCTGCAATAAACGACTTCAGTCAAATTACCGGAGCGAATTTCAATTATTGTAATCGTAATCAAACATTGATCGGTAGCCGAGAGATAATTGAATCCTATTCCTTAAATAGTAATCTACATTAAAAGGCAAGGGTGTGGATGTTTCCCTGACTAGGTAGAAGAGTTCCGGATGAGGCCGATAGCCCGAGTCTCTCTCTTTTGCAATGTGATGTACAATCTTTTTTATTCGATCCTTCAATGTTATGACAATTTATCCGTGAGAAATACAAACGTAATTGATCACGAGAACATATATTTTTGAGAAAATTTTGAAAATTTACCAGAGTCTACAAGGGAAGTACCCTGAAATTTATCAAAATTGTAGAGCTTCGAGTCGGGCCAAATAGACCGGGGAATATTCATTTTGGAAGAAATTCTGCGAACAGTTGAGGCGCTAGTGTTGTTCATGCACGGACCTTTTTGAAAACAAGTTTTTCGGTTTCAGGGGAACTTTATATGTGTAATTCCGTTGAAATCTCGAAATTAGATTTTCCACAGCATTGCATAACTTTCTCTATTCTATGTATATTACTCCATAAATATTGTACATAGTATCGCATATATGAGGAAGTAACGCTAAGATATTCACATGTGTTTTTGTAACAGTAGATGAAATCATTTTAATGTTTTATTATGAAACACTCCATCTGGTGTATTAAACGTCTCTAGCTTTTAAATAAATAATTATGTTTCGACAAAAGTTGACCTTTTGAAATTTTCGAGAATTCAAACTTTTTATTGAAAATCAGACTTTCACCATTTTTACAAGCGTTTCATCTACTAAAACCAAGAAATTAAAAGAAAACAATTGGAAGAAGCATATGCGAGTATTTTCAAAATGTCCCACAAAGTCCCCTCAAAAATCAGAAGATCCATTTCAGATTCTTGTAGAGATGGATCAGCCTGAATATAATGCGTTTTAGGATAAGTCCTCGAAACGGTTTATGCGTTTACATGTGGACAGAAAGTGAGATACATAAACTTATGAAAAAACACTTTTTTGGACTGAAGGCATCTCAAAACTTATATTTCCGTCAAAATCTGGCGAAGTTCAAATCGAGGTTCTCAAAATAATGTCATTGAGGACGGGGAGTGCGCAGATGCTGGTATTGGCATATAACTAATTTATAGTTCCAGAAAAACGCTGCTTACATATTTCTCAAAACGAACCTACCGTCCATACTAGCGCCCAAGCCATTCGTCAATTTTTTTCCGAAAAGGATATTTCCCGATCGTCGTGGCCTGGCTAGAGATCCTGCCATTTAGAAAATAATTCTTTAGGTTTTGGGGGTATATTTTCCATGAAGCAGGAAAGATAGAAAAAAACTTAGTGTTTTAGGTATTAGATCACTAAAGGCCTAAGGCCATGATTGTTTCAGTCCGAAGGGTCGCGGTTTCGAATCCCATCTCAGACATGGATGTTTAGTGCATCGTGGCATGGTTGTTCTCTCCCAACCAGGGGCAAATCCAGACGGGGAGGGGGGCAAGAGAGACAAAGCCTCCCCAAAAAGCCTAGAGAAAAAATTAAAATGGAGAAAGTGCAGAAAAAATAAAAATAAAAACCAAAAAAGTGTAGAAACATCTAAAATGTATGTAAATCTAAATTGTACTTCTAAAATGTGAATAACATACAATATAATAACAAATATGTGTGTTATTTAACAAAAATCTATTAACCCAACCCTCCAAATCAGCTGGATTCGCCACTGCCCCAAACCTTGTATCACCTTTCAACCGCATTCGTGTCACTCTTGGTCGCCCTGCACTGCTTGGAGCAAGTGCGCCAAAACACGCGTTATCACATTCGAGCTGTGGATGTGAATCGCGCATAAGGCATGGTGGTTGGGTGCTGCAAGATTGTAGAACAGACTCAACCATCATGTATCCTTCTCTAATAGCCATTTCCTACCCACTGCAGATATCAATTCCCGCTACCAAATTGGCTGTCGCAGAGGTGGACCTACGGGGTATATGGACAATATTACGATGATGTATCCCAAAATACTCACGGAGAACGACTAATGGGCTACATATAGAAAGCCCAGGAAGTGGAGGTTCCCATCCCGAAATGCAGAGATGGAGAGGAAATAATGACACGACAAGTTGTGGTGGGTTAGGTGGGTCACTGAGGGCGCCCTAATTGCTAGAGCATCATCAAATAATAATAATAATAATAATAATAATAATAATAATAACAATAATTATTATTATTATTATTATTATAACAATAATACATTATCTAATGTCAGGAAACCCCAAAATGTAAATATCTGTTACAACTATTGAAATGCGATTTTCCACACCATTACATAACCACGAATATCCGTACGTAGTACATGGGCATACTAGAAAGTAAAAATACCAATATGTAGTGTGGAAACTATGTCGTTTTAACAGATCATGACAAAGGCGTGAGAAGCGGTAACACACACTCGTCTCTTCAGTCGACAGTTTTCGAAAATTTATCTTACAAAGAGTCTAAAGTCACAAAATTCTGCATCAGACTTATTCACTATGTTTGTTTCAGAAACGGTTTGCATTGAAATCATCAGAATATTCTGCAAACTAAAAAATAATCATTTCGGCGGTTTAGATGAATTTCCGGATAGTTTATTAAGGATGTAGCATCTACCTGTTTTTACTTTCTCACCTTACGAATACTTCGTAAAAAAAAGTTATGTAATCGTGCGCCGAAAAACGGGGAATTTTCGCCAGAAAAACTCTATAGCAGGGATCTGGTAACGAAAAAAAGGATAAAACCTCTTTCTAAATTAACAAAAATAAATCATCTATCTCGTGGTGTAGTCAAAATCCATGTTCTGTTTCTTCTTTATACTGCAAAATCGATTGACGGCAAAACGTCCGTCTGTCTGTCCGTCTGTGGTAAACGCTAGCGCCTACCGTTCAGCCGATTTTCTTCAAAATTGATCGGTTTACTAGTGTCAATGCTCCTAGAATTTGAAACAGATATTTTAATTTTTGGGGGTACTTTACACGAAGCCCGTCGGAGATTTTCAAAGTTAAAAAAAATGGCTCCAAAGTTTTTGATTAAATTTTGTTGTTGAATAGAGCGAAGAACGTTTAAAGGAAAGATGTAGGTATCATTTTCGTTGATATCGCCAATTTTTCGAAAGTCGCAAAAAATTATTTAAAAACTGCAAAATTGAAGATAGAGATTTTTGCCTCAGAAAAAGTCGGTTGTACAAAATTAGCACTTTAAATAAGGTCATGTACTTTTTTTTTTTTTTTTTTTTTTTTTTTTTTTTTTTTTTTTAAAACGAGTTTTTGCGTAAATTGCGCTTCAAATTTACAAAAAAAATCTCAAAAACCGCTCCAAACTTTTTCTTTAAAGTTTCTTCACTTATGTAGTGAGCGACGATAAAAATATGGTCTTATTCCTACTTCTGGAAAAAACTTGGTTTTTTGAAAATCGCAAAAAAATATTTTTAAAACTACAAAATTGTAGATAGAGATTTTTACCTCAGACAAAGTCTCTTGTACAAAACTAGCTCTTTAAAAAACGTTATGTAGAATTTTCTGAAAAACCAGTCGTTTTTTGCGTAATCTTCGCTTCCAATTTACAAAAAAAATTCTCAAAAACCGTTTCAAATTTTTTTCTTTAAATTTTCTCCACGTGTGTAATAAGGGACGGTAAATAAATTATAAACTAGTGGGGCTATAGAATGGCACATACTTTCTCGCAGTAATTATTTTTCTAATGCTGATCGTCGGATAAAGTATTTGGAGTAAGCCGTTCACCGCTGCCTTTCTTGGTCACGTTTGAAAGACATGTTTTTCGCGTGTTGACAATTACCGGCTTCCTCATGATAGAGCTGATACAATTACGTTTTGACTAAAACATAAGTAGTAGTCCACATGTCACTCCCGTGGCGCAGATAGTTAAAGCGACTTGGGGTTGAGATCTTCAGTAAGGAAGATGCCGAGTTCGATCCCCAGAAGGGGATTTTAATTTGATGAATGTGATATTGCAGGAAAAAACATTGAAGAGTGTACAAACTTTATTGAAAATCATCTGAAGTACTTCTACTCACGAATAGAATCAATGCAGATCAATAGACAGGACTTGTCTGTGTTTTCCCAAACTGCATCTTTTATACAATTTTTCAGCTCTGTTATTCGATTTCTGAAACGTATGACATGTCAAATCAATCGTTGTCTAGTTTATATCTGTATGAACAAATTTAAGTAAAATTAAGAGTATTTCAACGTTAAATTGAAATACAATACAACCAGAACGTATGCGATCAACTTACATATCCCTAACGGTTCAAAAATTATTATTACTTTCTCGCCTTACGAATAGTTCTCGTAAGAAGAGAAAGTTACGTAATCGTGCGCCGGAAAATGGGGAATTTTCGCAAGAAAAACTCTTAAAGCAGGGGTCTGGTAACGAAAAAACTGATAAAACCTGTTGCTAAATTTAGAAAAACTAGTGGTGCTATAGAATGGCACAGACTTTTTCTGGGAAATCTTAGTTTTCTAATCTCTAAATTGAACTTGCTTTTCTGTTATGAATGATGATGTTCCCAGATACCTTCCCTGAGCGCCTGAAGGACATTTTTTTACATTCTCTGGATATTTTCGTTTCCTAATGCGAGAAAAGAAACCACTCTATTACTATTTTATAAATGTAAATGTCAAAGTGCCTATCCATTATGGTCGCAGTCGTTAATCAGCGAGGATTGGTACAGGTCTTCCGAGGGAAGCTTCGCCGGTGCGAGTTCTGGTCGGGGAATATTATTTGTCAAAATTCTCTGTTGTCACAGGAAATAATTAAGAATTCTATAAACGTTATTTAAAACCATCTGAAACCATTTGAATCACAAATATTGATAATTACGATAAATGTACTGGAAGTGTCTGTATATATTTTTTTCAAATTTTTAACCTTTAACAAATTTTCACTTCTCTTCTTGGATTTGTAAAGCGTATGTACCATCGTATCAATTGTTTCTTTTAACATGCATTTACCATTTTATAGCTCGGTTCGATTCTTTGATGGCTCTGTTCGACCCATGCGTTGCTAGTGTGGCGTAGTGGTATAAGTACCGGTTCGTTATTTTTTAGTATCGGATTTCGGGTCTCGGTACGGAAATCGTTTGCTGGTAGAATACACTTTTGCTGGTTTATGAAGTAGTGGAATAGCATTTAGGACCATAAAGAAGCAGCGCGAGAAAGTATGTGCGTTGGAAGCACCACTAGTTTTTATATGTAACTCAAATTTAATGCTTCTCTACGCACTGAAATAACTATATTACTAATATCTAGTGCGCGCAGAAATTGAAATTAAACTATTCAGCCTCAGACTATGCGAGAGGCAACTTTGACATAAATGCATATCTACCTTTCCTACAATTTAAATCTAAAAGATTACATTTGCCTGTAACAATATGCATGTAACAACTGTTGTACTTCAACTTCTGGGTTAATGACCTCCAATTCGAATAATCGAAATTCTTTTGTTCGTCCTGTTTCCATAGAATCCATTGTGCAAATGGTGAGATGTTTTGCTCCTGCACTGTAAATGGTTCGTTGAGTTCGTTTTACTTTCTCGTATACGTACGTGCTTTACGTCTCGTATACGTAAAGCAAATATACACACGCGCGTAGTCACATTACAGGGCAATAGTGTAATACAATTGATATCAGCAATGCACGAACGGGAATCGGGAAATATAACGACGCGCACAGTAACCACAAATTGGAACTGATCTCCCGGGCTATGTCCGAGTACTCGTACTTCAAACATTTCAAGCTTGCTACATCCCTATCTGAATTAATATCAGGATGACACACAATCATCTCGCTAATCATTAAAGCCATTTGTTATGAGAACAAGCGCCTTCACGTTCTCCGTAGTAGTCGATGTGGGTCAGCAGAACGCTTTCGAGCAGAGGCTCACTGTAACACAACACACACGAAAGGACAGGAGGACGGGCATTCCAGGAGAGGGCCAGCTTAGGTGGGCCAGCGCATCAATTGACGGCAGCCCAGTCACTCTGACCGGGAGATCCTAGGCTTCGAGGCCCGGTGGTGGCAGGATGTTCGACTAGCTAGATAGCTAGGTCGGATCCAGAAGTTATCTGAAGGAAAATTCTAGCGGCCGGCTGCTCTGGTCGATAGAAATGATCGACACATGTTTACGTTACATGTGTACCGTTAACCGATTGACAGGTTACATAAAAACTGTCGATAACTGTATGGTTTAAAAGCGACCATTCGTGCTGTTATGAAACATACGTACCTTAGAAAAGGATATTGGAAAGGAAATTCTGCATAATGTCGAGAGAACAGATCATTGCTGTCTTTTCACAATTGTCGGGCCCGGCGGATAATGTGGGTACGGTGGGTAGCTTTACCCACATTAAAAATTCCGAGAGGGTAAATATCCACTCCGAATTTGGGATGAGAGAATTATAGCATAAACATCAAATCCCAGAAATTGCAAATTCCGTACACGTTAACTTCACTTTTTATACACTGGAATTTGTTGACATACGTATAGGGACAACTGGGGTAATTCTGATAATGATATTTTTAAGTACTTAAATACAAAAAAAACATTCTTTTGCACGGTAAATAGATTGAAAATAATCATTAAACGATTAAACAATATAAAAGAAAGATCTTGTTATATTTTTGTAGTGACCTGCGGCCGACGAGAGCGTTCTCTTCATTGTACGATGGGAAAATCTTGAAGTGATTTCACTTATCAACGTTTTGTCTGCGACGGTCACGTGAAACCCTTTCAAGCCTGTCGCTAGGCCCGCACCATTTTGTCTTTTATTCAGTTCATCGCAAACCTTACAGAAGGAAACACCGTATTCTTGCG
The DNA here is from genome assembly GCA_031308135.1 of Acheta domesticus. Lineage (NCBI taxonomy): Eukaryota > Metazoa > Arthropoda > Insecta > Orthoptera > Gryllidae > Acheta > Acheta domesticus. Next base: position 90,598,594 of record JAHLJT010003656.1, read on the forward strand.
TCACATTATTTCAGGTGCTTCTTCGTATTTATTAATTGATGAAAGAATTCCTGCTTTTGAATTTACAGCCTTGAAAAAATAGCGCTTCCTGCATGCGCTGTAGGTTATGCGCACAATACACAACGTTGGACGTGTATGGCGGCAAATCTGTGTGTTCATATGTAAACAAGTAAAGAGACGGATAGACTGATTATCAGGTTCGCGGTGCGACGGAAAAGAAAAAAACGAGGAGAATGTAGGCAAAGCCGTTAGGCATTGGCAGAAAGGAGGAAAAATCCCCATCATCTTTGGCCAAAGTCTAAGGGAGTCTTTACAGATGAGTATGAAGAGACAGCTAACCATGCTGACGGCTGGAATCCAAAAGGCACCAAAGATTATTCCGGAAGTTGTGAGTGTGGAATTAATAATTTTTTTCGAGTCTTTTTTCGCATGAATGTAAAATCTATCTAACAATCAAATCTATAAAATAATCATGGAATATAATACAAAATTAAATACAAAAAGATATGCAAATCCTGATATGAAATACAAGTAAAATATGATATTATTTAACGACCAATTTGTCAGGCAAAATAGTTTTTATGTAAAACGTTGACGTGTCGACCGACCATAACGGACCTTGACTATGTTTAATATCCATTGATGATGTTTGTTTTGCTACAATTTCATTTTATTTTCCCCTTCATATACATTTTCAGAGGACGATGGAAGGAAGAGATAAAGGGAGATGGGACCACCCCCGCGGCAACTGCCTACTCGGACGTAACACCAACCGCCGGTCCTGACAACTGTGTGAAATGAACTTATTTAACTTCTTAATTCTAAATGTGTAATAAATAATACGTTTCACATCATAACTCGAAAATTTCTCAGAATTCGTAAGTGAATTGGCGAAAATGAATAAAAATTATTTCTGAGAAGTGTAATCTCGAATGTTTTCAAGTCAAATGTCCATTCGTTGATCTACAGCAGGCAGAATATTCTGGCAGCTGCACTGACCATGATTAAAATAATAATTATTATTTTATTATTATTATTATTATTATTACTATTATTATTATTATTATTATTATTATTATTATTATTAGATTTAGTTCTAGGGCGAGGTTCGGTTCATCTGGCCCGCTCTTCGACACTAACCAGATAACTTCGGTGCACAATGAATGTGACGCTTTGAAAAAACAGTAATTTTGCGTTAGGTGAAGTATTATATTTAATAATTTCATAAAGATAACTCATACGATATCCCATATATACTAGAATAAAACATTATATCTGGGTAGGAAATAAACTGATCTACTCAGGATAAGCTCGTTGAGCGAAATAACAACTTATAAGATGTGTCACCTTTCTTGTGCACTTACGATCTATAAAAAGTGCGTAGTAAAATATTACAAAATGCAGGAGGATACAGGAATAAACAATACAGACAATACAGGAGAATTTTGGCGAAATGAAATACAATTTGAACAGAGGGTAAACAAATGTGTTGTTATTTAACGTCAGTAAACATATAGAAACTGGGAGAAAAATAAGGAGTGGCAAATTGATTCACGATATTGCCTAAGCTCTTCGCTCCAGTGTCAAGTGAAAAATGTCGAAGATAGTGCTTTGAAATCGCCAGTGCACAACAAGGGAGCGTCTGAAATATTGCCATTTTGCAGAACTATCAACCTGAGCCGTTAATTTCGCGCGAAAAAAAACAAAAACAAAATATTTTGCTCCATACATACGATGTTTTGTCAACTACCACTGTAAAAATTTAACTAGCACAAATTTATTATTTATTAAACATTATACTTCACTTTACTAAAACATTACCGATTTCCGTAACGCGTCACCTTTTTCTCATCAACCGACGCACTATTTTTTTTATTCGCATATAATGTTTCAGACATGACACCACAAACAATTATTCTAAGTTGCAATGTTGGGAGTCACTCAGGCCTCGAAATGTGCCACTGACAGACCCACGCCATCCGCAAGTCCCGTTAGCTGACCTGTAGATCGGCACCGGATCTCACCCTCCAACGCTGTTGCAACACCACCTCGAGACAAAAATTCACCATACTAACGGGAATAATGGCCATGGTAGTTAATGTGTCCGGAGTCCCTGGGAATATGAACCCTCTCCCCACCCATTATATTTTCATATTTCATTTTTTATATAGTTTTAAAAATAATCGTGTGTAGCCAAATAGCAAAAGGAGGGGCCAATAACTTTTCTGGATCCCCTTACCCATTAATTTTTTAATTAACTAATAACACTTTACTTTAAAGAAATTTAAAGCTCTTCAAGCCATCTGGCAACCACGAAAGCAATTGTATATATTAATTAAATAATTTTATTATCCTTGAAGTACGTTTCGTTTATTTATAAGTAAAATATGAAGTAGGTCAATAAAAAAGTTTAGTAAAACAAGCGGCCTAGAAATTTAACTGCCCCCCCCCCCATATAGTTGACGTTGCGCGGATGCTATGATCAAGCACATTGCTTCCCGCCACTACCACTCTAATCGCAGCCCCCTCCATCGTTTCCGTGGTTGCCGTCATATTCTACGCCTATTGCTATTACTGAATTCTTGTATAGCTGGGACACTACTTGATCTTTCATGGCGTGTACGTTGTTAACTTCCAAGAAATTAATTATAAATGTCAGCTTTAACTAAACTGCCGCGGAGGTACATACTTCCTTTAATGTCAACCGCCACCCTCCAAAGAAAAAGTACGTGACAGAGATACCCGTGATCTAAATTATCAGTGGGTGTGGAAGTCAAAAAATTGCGGTTCTCCCCAAAGTGTTTATTATAAACTAATAGTTTTCAGCAAGTTGATTTCTAATTATCGTCTGTACTTGCAACCTTATCCTATACGTAATATTTAAAAACCTAGGGTGAGGAACCACACCCGAAGGGGACGGCTGGGTTAAACATTAAATACGGCGCAATTGACGTTAAGAGTGAAGATTGCAATGGAACGATTCTTAACAGTATTAACAAATATTTCAGTCGGCTAACAATTGAACCACACCGCTAACAATTGAACCACACCGCTAACAATTGAACCACACCGCTAACAATTGAACCACACCGCTAACAATTGAACCACACCGCTAACAATTGAACCACACCGCTAACAATTGAATCACATCGCTAACAATTGAACCACACCGCTAACAATTGAACCACACCGCTAACAATTGAACCACACCGCTAAACAATTGAACCACACCGCTAACAATTGAACCACACCGCTAAACAATTGAACCACACCGCAAACAATTGAACCACCCCGCTAACAATTGAACACACCGCTAACAATTGAACCACCCCGCTAACAATTGAATCACCCCGCTAACAATTGAACCACACCGCTAACAATTGAACCACCCCGCTAACAATTGAACCACCACCGCTAACAATTGAACCACACCGCTAACAATTGAACCACACCGCTAACAATTGAACCACCCCGCTAACAATTGAACCACACCGCTAACAATTGAACCACACCGCTAACAATTGAATCCACGCCGCTAACAATTGAACCACCGCTAACAATTGAACCACACGCTAACAATTGAACCACACCGCTAACAATTGAATCACATCGCTGACAATTGAACCACACCGCTAATAATTGAACTAACACCGCCGACAATTGAATAACACCGCCGACAATTGAATCATATCGCTGACAATTGAATCAAAAGGTTGAGAATTGAATCACGTGGCTAACAATTTAACCAAACGGTTTGAACACCATGCCAGGTGAACGCGCAGGGTAGAGCAGGGCAAGGCGGCCCGTCGTTACTCACGCGTGCGTAGCGGGCGAGGCAGCGGGCGCGGGCGGCGGCGCACAGCCAGTGCGGGTCGCGGCGCAGCGACGCGTCGCTCGCGGGGTCGCGAGCGCACGCGGCGTCGGCGGCCGAGGCACCCACCGCCGGGCCCCTCGGCGACGGCGGCGCTGGCGGGTCTTCGCCGCCGCTCCCGCTCCCGCGGGCCGGCCGGCTCGCGAGCTGCCACAGCACCACCAGCAGCAGCAATCGCGGCCACGTTGGCCGCATGGTGGCAGGCGGCGGGCTTCGGACCGATACGGGCGGGCGCAGTACCACGTGCGCGCGCGTTCGTGACAAGCGGTGGAAGACGCGCACTGTCGCCGAAGCGTCTTTTGCAAAACAAATGACGGCGGTGGCTGCGGCGGTGGTGGTGGCGGCGGCGGCGGCGCGAACGGAGCACGTGGTCGCGGGCGGCTGGAGCGAGGCGGCGGGCGGCGCGGGCGCGTTCCTCTCGGCCGGAAGCGCGCGCGACGTCTGTCTAGCGCGCGGCCTCCGAACGGGTGAGGGGCCACCGCCGCCGCCGCCGCCGTCGCCGCCGGCCAATGTGGCGCGCGCGCGCCCGCCCCCCTACCTGCGCCGCCGCCGCCGCCCGCTCGGCCGCCCCGCCCCGGCGAAGGGTGCGGCGCCGTCGCTTCCCCTTTGAAGGGGTGGGTTCTCCCCGGCGCGCGCCGCCCCGCGCCCCACGGCGATGGGCGGGCGGCGGGCGGCGGGCGGGCGCCAGGTAGAAACGCTGTGAAGATTGGCATTCCGCAAGCACTTTTCTTTCCGAAATCAGATCACCATTATCGGTACCGTATGGATGTCTGAATTGCGGATATCCATTAGAAACTGCAGTATCGGTAACACTAATGAATTACCAATAAATATCTCTATTAATTCATTTGGGTCATTAATTCATCAAATTGAGTACGTGATTACTTCCGCGTTGTGATGTCCATTTTTAAAGAAAATAAATATAACAAAGTATTGAAATCTGTAAAATATTTGCTTTAGTTCAATGTAAAATGTCTCTTTCTTTGACTTGAAATATAAGAGAACATATCAAATATCATATAGTTCCGATTTTTCTCTCTTTTCCTGGTTTCATAATAAAGAATCTTTACCTTTGTCGTTCATATTTTGTAATGTGAATCCCGATATAATTACCAATAACTCTGACTTAGATTCGACAATAAATAAATATACATACCCACATGCAAACTTAATAATATGAATTGTTAACAACCTTCGCGGGCGGACGAGAGTAAAAATTCATGTGAAAAAGCTTTTGTAGCGGCGTCCGCAGCAGCCAATTATATTGACTTTTGCGTCTGTCAGATGCCGACTTCTTTCGCACTGGCGAGCCCCCTTCATTGCACATCATTTCCTCTACCTACGCCGGCAAACCGAAGGTCGTTTCAACAATACGCTCTTTCCTCGCGCGGAAATACGCGGAATTTGGTAGGAAAAGGGCAAGGGAGCAGCAACCGGTGGAATAATTTGCATTAATAATTGCATCGGACGACCATCCTCTTTGCACTTCTTATCCGCTCTTTTTGTGCCTCACTTTTTGCGTTTCGTGTTTGGAGTCCTGTGTTAAAAAGCAGTGTTTTCAATTTACTTTTTTTAAAATATCAACGTGATATTGGATTGTTCGTAGTACTAAGATAATCAATCTCAGTAGATCAGTAAAGATGTCGAATATTTCAGTAAAGACGTTGAATTACTAGAAAATCTTATTTTTAATATACATGATAGACGCATACTTTAAAATGATTTTAGTCGTGAAACCAATGACGCGATATTTTGATGTTGCTTAAATAGGTAATTAAATAAGTAATTATTAAATAAGAATAAATTATCATTAACAATAGTAATTTTATTTACATTTCATTACCCCTTCTTACAGTTTGTCAGAGAATCTTTATATAAAATCAAGACAAGAGAAAAATGTATTTAAATGTATTTATTACTTTGTTAATAAAAATACACTAATTTTTGCAATGATTTATACTTCTAAAAAATTACTGATATATTTCTCATATTTAAGTAACCTTAAAATATCTCCTTATTGGTATCACGGCGAGTACTGGTATCATGGCAGTGCAAACAATTTTATGAATTATGAAATTTGCTTCTCACAGAAGAAACAATGTACCGATTCGTTATCTTAACTCACAATCCATGTCTGGGAGCACTTGTTTTGGCAATTTAGCAACCACGTGCCTTTGACTCTTTTCCAAACAACTTTGGCTGGCATGTATGAACAGCAGAGGAGAAGGTGAGCGTCTGGCCATACGCTGCACCAACTTTCTGTTTCTGTTTTTCCCACTGAAGAGCTTAGGTGGGCAGGTACGCGGCTCTCACGCCGGAATCTTTTCTCGCTGCGCAGAGTGGTTGGGGTGGGGTCGGAGATGGTGAGCACAGGCATGAGTGGGCAAACTAAACGTCTCTTCAGGCAATTCTGTCAAGTATGGTTAAGATACAAAACTGTAATAATAATAATAATAATATAATAATAATAATAATAATAATAATAATAATAATAATAATAATGTGGGGAGTTATGACTTATCGATTTACTAACAGCTACATAATAGTAATTATTATTTTTATAATGCCGGCTCACAGAGAAATCAGAAAGTCATCTAGTGGAACATTACCACCAAACACATCATTATTTATAACAATATTATTATGGCATCTGCATATTAAACAAGAACATTTAAAAAATTATTAAAACTATTAATAAAGTATAAATAAGAAGTAAATTAATAATTATTGAAAATTATTAATAAAAATAATAAACTATAATATCCTTAAAAAGACAAAAAAAATGACCTTCGAATAAATGCTCAAAGTGACCACCTTTTCCCAACAGTGCATCAGGGATCGGCAACCCGCGGCCCGCGGGCCGCTTGTAGCCCGCGAGCCATCTTCATGCCGCCCGAAGGGCCTCCACTAAATTGGTCCACTGAAAAATAAACTATAAGGGATTTTTTGGAATTTTACGTTGCCTACAACAAAACCGATTTTTAAAGAACAGTTCAATACACAGGTAATTCGCCGTATCTTTGTTACCTGTAAGCAGTAAAGGGAAAAATATGTAAAAAAAGTAATTGGGCTCGATTTCAGTTACTCGTCAACTATTTTACTCAATTACAATTACAAATTACATTTTCAGCATGTACTCAGTAAAATTACAATTACAAGTACAGATAGAGATAAGTGAATATTGACCTTTCGTGACACTTGATAGCAAACTTTCAAAGAAACATAAAACTGAGATGATTAGTTGTTGAAATTAATTCTTATTACGTTAATTTTTCAAACCTTCCTGTTGATTATTATTTTACTTTGTCGTTGTTATTATTATACCACTTCCAAGAAGAAAACTTCTATTCTTTGATATACTAATATTCTAAAAGTAAGATATTTTGACATATGTGAGATAAATTTAACTTTTAATGACTAGTTTATTTTCTGACATTCTCTGAAGGGCGCCTCTTTAAAATAACTTTAGCCTTGACGTGCGTCATTATATTTCTTCTGACTCGTACATAATAGGGTTGCCTTTCAAAGTTCCATGCATGCAAGGCAAATGAGTTAGATTTGACGAAAATAATCAGAAGGGCATTTCTAATATTACTCGTAACAAAGAACGTAATATTTTTGTAGAGATCTGTGATTGAAAATATAAGTTATAATAAGAAAAGAGAAGAGCTTACAATCTGCAAAAGAAATAAAGTTTATTTCTTCTTTCTAGCAAGTAAGAGCAATCGCCATTATGCCAAGGACTCTATACCGTATTGTGTAATTTTTGTTTTTGATTTTTTGTTTGGATACTAATTTTTTCTTGATCTTTTCTTTAATCTTTTTCTGTTTACTAAAATGTATTGCTTATCGCGATTTATCGCTTATATAAGGATAGATCGCGTGGCCTGTTTCTTGTGATATTGCTCCGGCATTCGCCTGTGTTGATCTGAGAAACCACGGAAAACTATCGATCAGAGCAGCCGGGCGCTAGAATTCTCAAGGCAGCGACAGAACTCGATCTAGCTGTCTAGCCACCGTCGAAAATCCTGCCACTGTCGGGACTCGAACCAAGGACCTCCCGGTTAGGAGGCACTGCAGTGACATCACTTGATGCCCGGTTTATTATTGTTAATGATTCATAGTTTTAAGTATAATTATTCATTTTTAATAATTAAATAAATAATTAATTTAGTTAAATTTGCTTGCCTGAGCTTTTCTTTGTCTCACAGCTACAGAAATAGAGATGATTTGTAAAGAAGAGCTGAAACACTATTTTCCTCGATCGAGAATCGAACTCGGGACCATATTACAGGAAGTTAGTAAGCTGTCCATGAGCCATCATACAGGCTACTAAAATGTATTCAATAATAAATATTGTACTAGTTTTATTTGTCAGTACAACTTTCCGTTAAATGGTAAATTCATTTTTTTTAAATCAGTTCTACCATGATATAACTCAGTGGTTTCAAGGTCTTCTACTGGTGACAGTGGCACGCGTCGTGGCACCGTAGCACGCGACGAGCTTCTCTGCGCAACTCGCGTCGGGAAAGGGAACTATTAGTAGTAACCCCGCCGTTTTACTATAGGGATGGCGTCTCTGATGGCAGGGTAATGAACTGCGTGGAGGGGCGATTTCGTCATGGCATTCGTACCACGGACTCCTGCTCGTGGCATCGACCTTCACAACTCTGATATAACTCGTTACTTCCCAGTGTCTTGGAGCCCCCGGATATCACGTGATAATGAAACTCTTCTTTATTGTTTCTTCCACCCTCAATATTTTTTCTAGTTATCATTGATAATTTTCTTAATTAAAATTCATTTTTAATCGAATTAAAATTTGTACGTAATGTCTCACCGACGTGTACTATTAATTACTTTTATTCATGTGTAATCATACTGCTGTGTCCATAGATTTTACGGCGGAATCAATGTGATTGCGCATGACACTGATGAGAACTCTCGCCCACAGAAGCCCAAAGGCAAAGGGGCTATTGGCATCAGGCAAGCGGCGACCGGGGCTTTATTGTTCATTCAGCAATTCTACCTGTCTAATTTTGGATGTTTCCGGGAAAAGGCGTACGTAAGCCGGATGGGCACTTGGGCCTTCCAATTACCAGGCTGGGCTCCGCCCCCCCCCCGACCCAAGAGTAGAGTCGGCATCCGCACAAAAGCTCTTAGAGGGCGGCCCACCCCTACCCCTGCCAGCGGAGCTGGCAGGAGGACAGGTAGCGACGGAGAGGAACGGAATTTATACTGCGATTTTCGTAACTTTGCCCCTGACAGGAACAGCTGTTTCGTTGCCACTCAATCGGGAGCTGATATTACGCGACAGTGACGTCATTATGGTGACGTTCAAGCTCCCGTTTGGATGAAACCGTCAACAGCTGATCCTGTCAGGGGCACAGTTACGAAAATCGCGGTATATAGCTTCAGTCCTTGCAAATGCAGCCCATTCCCGATGAACCGAACGCAGCTTCATGAAGTTTGGTCGTTGAAAATTAATAGAATATTTAGTTGTAAACGCATTGCCAACGTTTTGGAAAATATATTTCCATCATCAGGGCTATAATGTACAAGATAAAAAAAACACGTGTTAATTAATCACACAAGCCTACCTATCAATTCACGTAAAAACATGGAAAGAAATATTAAAATATAAGTACAAAATCTTCCAACCAAAAAGGACACAAAAGAAAGAAAGAGCTACATAATCTTGCAGGTGGTACACCACATGAGACGTGAGGAATATTTGCAATGGAACATCACACCCCCAGATACCATGTTTGCTAGTGGTAGTGTTAGGAGAAAGGGAAAAAGTAGTGTTTTCATTGATCTTGTACATTAGAGACCTGATGATGGAAATATATTTTCCGAAACGTTGGAAAACAACTAGTCATTAATTAATTTCCACTGACCAAGCTTCATGTGCCAACCTTCATTGCATTTATAGTCATAATTATTCTCCATGTTTTAAATAGGGAGCTTTAGCTAAAAATCCCTATTTAAAACACAAACACGCACACGAAGGACCCTGAAATCGTAACGTCCTATCAGGCATAAGGCACGACCTTATACCCAGAGGCGGACTAACAACTTTGTCGCCTGTAGGCACGCGAAAAATTGCCGCATTTTTTTTTTCATATAACCCAGAAAAAAGTTAATTAAGTACATAATAAATATAATTGCGGGTCCTGTGGTGCAGACGGTTGCGGCAGCGTTCGTCTGCACCGAATAGGTTGTAGGTTCTGGCATGGTTGTTTTTGTGATGGTCCCTTCACCCCTCATCATTAGACACCGGATTTTTATGTAATTACATATTTTTTGTCTTTCTATTTACCGTTCTCAAAATTGTAATCTTGGCGAATCATCGCCCTCCTAACACAATATCGAATTTTTTCTTTACATATTTTTACATATTTAGCACTATATTACATATTTTGCTGTTTTCACAATATATTTTCTTATGTGATCAATTTTCTTCAATTCAATTCCATATTTTTCATGACAAGATGTTGTTTTTTAAATTTTTTCTTACATTATTGGGGAAATCTAGGTATCCAAAATATCATTGACACCGCGTTTTATGATCTGTAACCTTAATTTCCGAGAAAAATTTGCGATAGCCGACGTGTAACACTTCGATGAAGTGGCTACAGTTTATGTTTGCTGGTCGTAGATCTCGCCAGTTTGTGCGATGGCTTCTGTTGCGATTAATCCGGCCGCTAAACTACGGTCTTGGATTACAATAGATTAAGCTTTTATTACTGACGAGAAAGTTGTATGATGTAAAGTGAATAGTTTTTCTAAATGTAATTTCTTGCTATGTAAATGGTTTTTAATTAGAGTATTTTAAACGTTACATATTATATCCGATTTTACATATTTATTACATATTCTTACTGTTTTCATTACATATTTATGTACATATTTTGACATTTCATACTACTATTTTCCGGTCTCTACTCATCATCATTCTATCACCTCATAATTCACACTTCAAGGTTTAACAATCCTGTCGTACTGAGGGATACAGCTGAAAAGCTGATTCTAAAAGTTATACTCGTCAATCGTGTCTTGTGGTCAGAAATGGTCGATACGTCAATAATAATAATAATAATAATAATAATAATAATAATAATAATAATAATAATAATAAGAAGAAGAAGAAGAAGAAGAAGAAGAAAAGAAGAGGAGAGACAAACCCTCCACGGACAATATTTGAAACGAATGGACAGAGCACAGATCAATAAAGATCAATCATTTATGTGGCTTAAAAGGGGAAGAATGAAGCCAAAATCGAAAGCACTTGTAATAGCTGCCCAAGATCAGGCGCTGGGAACACGACATAATGATAAAGCGGTTCTCAAAATATCCTAAGATGATAAATGCCGCATTTACCAGGAATACGTAGAAACCATATTGTCTCAGCTTGTTCAATCCTAGTAAAGACCGAATACTTGAAAAGATACGACAGGGTCTGTAGCTACCTCCACTCGCAGATCTATACCGCCCTCGAAGTTCCAAACACCAATCCCCCATTTGACACAATTATTATGCAACTTTTTTTTCAACCCTTGAGAAGCTTCTTTTGTTGTAACGAATAAGCAATGTCGCAATTGTTAAAGCTCATCTAAACGTTGTTCCTTACAATCGTATTACGTCGTTAGTCACGTGATCATGAGTTTAAGAATAAGGAGTTTTAGCGCATTCGGAGATATCCTTAAGCTCTATTGATCACGTGACTGACGACTTCATACGGTTGTAATGAACAACATGCAGAAGAGTTTTAGCAATAGCGTCATTGCGTTGTGCATTATGACAAAAGAAGCATTTCAAGCGTTGAACAAGGAAGTTGCAAAATATATCAGTGTAGGGTAGGGATGAGACTTTTCAACCCCGATACGACTCAAGAGTATAACAAATCTAGATAGTGCAAGAAGTTTTAGATTTTATGGCCGTCGGCGATGAGTATGCAGTATGGAATTTTGATTCTGCTTTTCTTGAGAATGTAGGAAGAATCTTAAAACAGCGTTCGTTATGAGGAGACATCGGATGTTTAGGGAAATGCCTTTTTTTTTCTAGGGAACTTATTTAAAGACTGATAATATATGTGTACGAATCATGACAAATGATGGCATATGATGAAGTTTTATAATGCTTATTTTTGCTTATGTTAGCATAAATGCCTTTTTTTTAATAAATGCCTTTTCTTTATAATTATTGTTCTTTTTTGCCTTTTATGGGTTATTTTTATATACAATGCTAAGATATCAGAAAATAGGCCATGGTCCAACCTGACCATTCATTACGAAACCTTCAGTTCACGTATTTGTATTTTGAAATATGAGAAAATTCCTGAAAGTATACCAACATATTTTTCTCTATTTCTCCATTTCATAAATACTAGCCATGTTCTGAGAAAATGGTCGATTGACAATATACCGAGGACATCTTTTGAGTGGAAATAAATGTAAATTTCCAGGTTTGAGTGTTGCTAATTTTGGACTTCTAAAGTATATGCCAGACACATCAGTAGATGTTCAGAAATGCATCTCTGTATTCAATCTGGTTTTGTCTCCCAATCATTGCAAATTTGAAATTGCGATCCTTGAAAAGTTGCTGGTAATATATTGCAATGGAAACTATTAAGAATAAAATGTAGAAGAGTTGTAAATATGTATGGAGTTTTACAAATAATTTTTAATTTTATTGTGAATGTAATTTATGACAGTCTTTTTTCTCCTTATTCTTGACATTTTCAGTGTCTTTTTGGGCTCCTAAAATGCGATTTTTAGTGCCTAAACATCCGATGTCTAGTTATGAGCATAAGATATACCCTAACCCGATGATATGATTTCAACTCCTTTTTCGTGAATTTCGTTCCTGTCACCTCTCCAATATTTCCCGTTAATTCTTGCCAGTGTTTTGGAGTTGGTAAGGAATAATTGTAACTATCTCACATACAAGAACCAGTTTATCAGAGTTGGAAAAATGCAACTTTTCCTGTTTTTAGGCGGTCATTTTGCCGATTGTAAGGTGACCGTAGAGACTCCTACTGGCGTGCACTATTCTGAACGTATAAGATCGTACCTTAGGCCTAAGGTAAAACGTTATGACTTCAAGGTCCGTCACGTGACTGTTAGTGCATAACGCCGCTACCTCACGCGTGGCGCTAAAACTCCCTAATGTCTCCTTATGCGTGGCGCTAAAGCTCCCTACTATTGTGTACCGCCGTAAGATCCGAAGAACTTTTGCGTTATCATTAGAAAGAAATTAATGTAGTTTAAAAAGCATAAATTGCCAATTATTTTAATTTTTATAGAGAAGTTGCTCCACAGAATCATAACAGGCGCTAACGGTTTACCAAATAATTATCATTCAATCACGGTCGAATACATACTAATTCATGCAATTCGCTTGTATTTAGGACTTCTGTGCATCTGAATCGACAAAAATCGGTGGCAGTGTTCACGCTAACGTTCATGGTCATTGTAAATCGTACGTCTATACTTGTCCTCACGCCCACGATAAAGTTTCCATTGTCAATAGCTTTTTACTCTCAATGAGTGGACAATGGAAGCGCTACACGACGTTTTGTCAATTTGGTTTATAATTAATTGAATGATTAATTGTTTTGTATTTCCGCAAACATCAATAACAATGATTATTAGTTCCATAAGTGTAGTGCATGTTTTTATCACGGGAGATGGCGGTGTTCGAGACTAATGACCGTAGCAGTTGGAAACATCAATGGAGTAAGGGCTTTCTTTTCCATTCGGACATTTGAGCGCCGACTAACAGAAGCAGAACTGTGTTCCACTGACACCTGATGTAAGCAACTGCAGCAATTGTCATGAGAAGGCTTCATATTTGTAGGCAAATGCTTATTTCGCTACGTTTGATGTACACAAACGAAATTAATTACGAACACATTTCATGAAATGAATTTTTCACAAACACATTTCCGAAAAATTCCTCTTACACTATTGTAGCCAAAAATGCCAATTCGCCCTGTAAAAGTCTAAAAATGCATATCCGTTGTACCTAAAACCGCGAAAAATAAACTCGAATTAGTTCGTAAGCCGAACATTTGACTGAAAGGTAAATCTGTATCGAATAAAAATTCCAGAATACTGGATGCGTTCTGCATAAAAAGAGACGACTAATATTCAGCGTATAATTCCAGAATTGAAATGTGTATCATCACCAGTCACATTGCAGAAATAGAAATATCCTTTTAAAGCGTGCAATATGATTCTGAATGAAAAAAGTCAGAGATATTTTAGCATTTTGACGCATACAAAACAAAATGTTGTATCTCCGTTTTAGTGAAAATTATAGTATTTCATGAAATTGATATTCACTGTTAAACATGTAATATAAAAAGCGTTTATTTTATTAAATAGTTTTTCGTATGGGAAAACAAAGTCGTAACGGAATAATATATTTAAATTAGAATGTAAAAAAACAATTATATTTGATTTCTCATAGAAATTCTGTTTTGGAGACACGAGGAATTGTTTTTTAGCAACTATTATTATTTCTGTGTTACTTTTTATTGCATAATAAAGAGATTACGAAACATTTCACATACATAAAATGTATGTAAACTAGTAGTACTCCAACAGCACATACTTTCTTGCAGTTTTTCTAAATTTACAACTTTCGAAAATTTAGAGAGTTTAACAAAAATGTGACTCGGACCATTCTTTTAAGCATTCTGTAGAGAATAGCAGTGGTGAATTACAAGAAATAATGATACTGAAAAAATGTTATAAATGCTTTGATTAGTACCTTGAATGGATTGCAAAGCAAGGCCCCTTAGTCACATACAGAATGACAACTAGTGGTGCTACAGAATGGCACCGACTTTCCCGTATTAGTTTTCTATTTCCTTCAGCTAGCTATTCGTAATTGCCACATACTCGTGCCAGCTGCCATCTACCGCCGCCCAAACTACATGTTTTTGACATTTTCTTAATTTATCGGTTTCCTAATGGTAGAACGGGAATATTCATTTTAAAATATTAAAGAACACAAAAACCTCGTCCTATATTTTCTTTAAAAATTTGTAGCCGTTTTTAAGAAATTGGCGTTTAAGCGCTACTAAATATGCGAAATTTGAAGCTAATTTTCACAGAAAATTTTTGAGTTTTCAAAAAAATTCATTTGAAGTCATTTGAAGCATAATAACTCACAAATACAGTTGTGTTTACAAATTGCTAATAATGTGCATATTAAAGATGTAAGAGATCTTAAAAAAAATTACTATTGTGTAATTTTTGAAGAAACAAAATAATACCCCCGAATGAACTTTATGTAATTTAAATGAGTGCAATTAGCATTATCCGTTCCAAAACCTTGAAGAAAAAATTTGGAGCCATTAATGAGAAAATGGAGTTTGAGCGTTTCTGAAAATGCGGAATTTTGAGCTAGTTTTCACAGAAAAGAGAAATTTTGCTTGGCATTATTTAAAGCACTTGAACTCATAAATATAATAATGTAAACAAATCGCCATTAATGTAAATGTTAACGAAGTGAGAGACAAGTCAAACAAATTACATTTTTGAAAATTTTGAAAAAACAAAGGAGTAGAGCGATATAGAGTTTATCTCATCTCACAGGGTACATTAAGCGCTATCCTTACGGAAAGTTTAAAGAAAAATGTGGAGCCGTTTTTGAGAAAATTTTGGTTTTTGTTTTTTTTAATTGCACATATTACGCGCAATATTGCGCGAAAAGTACTAATATTTTCAAAAAAATGTACATGACCTTAAAGAAAAAACTCATTATGAAGAACAAATTTTATTTGAAGGAAAAATCTCTATCTGCAATTTTGTAGTTGGAGGAAGACGTCAATAAAATTCAAACTTTTGCAATTTTCGAAAATTCAGAGTTAAACATGAAAATCGGACCTACGGCACCTAAATAAGTGCATTATACTCTGTTCTTACAAGAAATTTAAAGAAAAAATTTGGAGTTGCTTTTGAGAAAATTTTGAAAATGTCCGGGGAGCTTCATATAAAGTACCCCCAAATTTTATAGAACCTTTTTCAAAATCTCAAAGCTTGGATTCGAACCAGATCGACCGGGGAATATCCATTTTGGAAGAAATCGTACGTATGGTTTAGGCGCTAGCAGTGTTCACAGACGGACGGACGGACGGATGGACAGAAGGACGGACAGACGGACGTTTTCCTTTCAATTGATTTTTCGGTATCAAGGACCAACAAAAGATGGGTTCTGGCTACACCGCGTGTTAGGGGATTTTTTTTAAATTTAGCAACTGGCTTTATCCACTTTTTCGTTATCACGTCCCGGCAACGAATATTTTTCTGGCGAAAATTCGCCATTTTTTCGCGCAGCATTGCATAACTTTCCCATACTAAGTATATTACTCCGTATATACGTACGTATACGGGGAAGTACGTATACGGGAAAGTAATTAACATTTGTCGGTCTCCATCCCAATAATGACTGCAACGAGCGTGGCACATTCAGTGGGCGTGTAAGGTCTGAGCATGTCCGTGGGATATACGAACGTATTCTCAATACAGTCCTTCCAATATCCGCGAAAAAAAATTAATTATTTTTTGAGAAAAAAATTTAATTTTTATCGCCTACTTTTGGCTTCCAATTACGCGAAAACTACTCATATTTTCGAAAAACTTAACATGAACTTGTTGCCAAAAACTGAACATGAAAGTTGGTGCCATTTTTGAAAATGTTTTGAGGCTTCATATAAAGTACCCTCAAAAGTCTAAATATCCTTTTGAAACTCCTAAAGCCTCGAGTTCATTTAAATGAATCAGGAAATATCAATTTGAAGGAAGTCAGCTGAATGGTTTAGGCACTAGCGGTGACCAAACACGGACAGACAGACAGTCGTTTCGCCGTCAATAGATTTTTCGGTAGCATGGACCCACAAAACGTGAATTCTACGTGAAGCTACACGTGTTAGAGGAATTTTTTTTCTATATTTTGCAACAGTATTTACCCCCGTTGTCGTGTTGTAGCAGCGCACGGTGGGCTAGAATCCCAAAAACCTGGCCATAATATAAAGAGTTGTTTCGTAAGTGTCGTGTAACTTTGTAAGTGTCGTTTAAAACGTGGCTCAAAGTCGGAGTCGGTAATATTAGGTGTATTTGAAGCTTAATTTAGAAAGGTAGTAATATATTCTTGCGGACACAGTGCAAAAGAAAGCGGAATGTCGTGGAATTCGTAACTTATCTCTATTTTTTTAAACACATTTTACAATTATCTCGTGAATTTTCCGGTATTTAGTTAATTAAGCAAAAAACATGCATAATGAATGATATAATAACGAGGTAAATGTTTTTCATTAGTATATACCCTATGGAACACCTTCCGTATTGAAAATATTCGCTTCACTTACATAGAACACAATTTTTTATATTAAAAGACAATACTATTTTGTAGTCTCGCCGGCAGCACGCACTGGTAGCAAAGAACTGCCGCGTTTGACCTGGAATACAGCAGACAAAATGAACCGCTGAACGCCCGCACAACCGGCATTTAGTAGTCCCAACATTACTGTAGCCAACCTGATAGTCCAAAATTCCCATCTACAAACTTTTTTTTCCTTTCTGGCCAGGTTTTCACGATTGTAGCCCACCGTGCAGCGCTCGGCGTAAGAGTTTTTCTGCCAAACATCGCCGATTTCCGGTGCAGAGAAAGTAAAAAGTCATTTTCATGTCAATTTATACTGCCTGCAAATATATATTTTTATTTCTCTTAAACACTGTGATGTAAGTTTAAAAATTTCGTTAATTATTTTAAATTAATATTGTTTTCATATGTCAATGCTAGTGAACGTGTTTCAAATATGTTTGTACCTGAGCCCAGTTTGAGAAGCAAGAAAATCTAAAATTTTAATGATGCAGCTCAGAACACCGAGTGTACTCGAGTAACATTTCTAGCACGTTTGCCAAGTATTAATTTATTTATGCTGATAATTGTTAAATTGCTGCCCTCATGGGCAGCATGCTAGCTTTCCATAGTGCGAACCCAGTTTCGCTTCCCGGTCGGGGACAAATAGGGGTGTCTGCTTTCCATTACAAACGTCTCATTTTCTATAGCTGTGTGATGAAAGAAAAGGCATGCTAAGTATGTAAAATACGATAATGAGGTTCGTAAAGTTACCATAACAAATTTTTTTTTTAATTTTAATTTCAACTAAAAATTTGTTGCTTTTTTGTTGTTATTTGTTACGCAAAAATAAAATTTGTCGCTCTTCATTTGATCCTGTTATTAAACATTCGTCTAACTTGACATCAAGTTAGCACCACAATCACATGAAAGCCAAGAAATTATAGAGATAAATAAAAAAACTGGATGAACCCTTGCGATTACATCGCACAGAAGTAAGTGCAGTAGGAAAGTTTGGACAGAAAATGCTGCATATCCACAACATTCATTAAGTTTCGTCTTTCCAAAGTCTTTAAGGCCGGTAAATATACACAGTACAATTTTTGTGCACATTGGAAGTACAGAAAACGGGCAAACCAGACTGCGCGATTACTGCCTGAAAACTTTTGAGCATGTTCCGTTACCTCGGAAACAAAACTAGCAAAGAACACAAAGAAAAACACATTTGGAAACATCGATTTTTAGTTCGAAACATAAAAATGTTTAGTTCGTAAACTCAAAATCTAATGATTTTCCACTTAACTGTATCATTTTTAAAAACGTAATAAAATTGCAGTTAAAAAAACGAGAAAATATCATTATAAACCCTAATTTTTTATTTCCTATTATAATCATTTAATTCTGATAGAGCCTGTGCTACCACTGTTATTGTTAATAGGTATTATGAATATTTAATTATGATATAAGTATTATCACTATTTCTATTAAATTAATAATTATTTTTGGGGAGCGTTCCGACACCGAAAATTCTATAAACCATGCACTGATTTTTGATCGACAGACATAAATAGTGAAAGTTGGATTGATCATGTCATTGTTTCGGAGCCTGACAAGGCAATAGTTTACGGCCAGATTCCGGTTCCTGGAATATCCAGGCACGATTTGTTGTACTTGTCATATTCAATGAACGTCCCTAAGTACAAGCCAAAAATTATTTCGTACCGTGACTACAAACATTTCAATGCAGTTAATTTTCTTTCCGACAGCATCTGTGCGCCGTGGCAATTAGTGTATCAACACACGTCTATTGACGACAAAGTTAATGTGTTAAATAATATTGTAAGGGATTTATTCGCTCAACATGCTCCGATAAAAACATCCAGAGTTACGCGTCCGGCAGCACCATGGTTGAATGATGAAATTCGGGCTTGCATGAAGCATCGCGATCTAGTTCAGAAACGATACCGACGAGAAAAAACGGCCATTCTCAAACTTGAATATACAAAATTGCGTAATATAGTTAACCAAAAAATACGAAATACTAAGTTGCGATACTACAACACATTGTTTAAAGCACAAACTGATTCTAAACAAATCTGGAACAGTCTTAGAAATATTGGTGTGGGCAAGGATAGATCAACAACTCCAATTATAGATATATCATTGAACGAATTGAATAAACATTTCTTAAATGCGGCTCCTTCATTTGATCTAGTGCTGAAAGCAAAAGGTTTATCAGAGTATTCGAGCATCGGTATAGATTACCTCAGAGACAAACTGTACTTTAAATGTGTTGACAATAGAGAGGTTCGTAAAGTTTTAGGGAGTTTAAAATCAAATGCAAACGGTTCTGACGGAATTAATGCTAGACAGTGGAAGCTTATTGCAGATGTAGCTCTTCCCGTTATTACTCACATTATTAATTATTCACTAACTACGTCTTGTTTCCCAAAGGCATGGAGATTAGCCAAAGTTCATCCTCTTCCGAAGTCCCAAAGCCCTTCGTCTCCCAACGATTTCCGGCCAATAAGTATTCTGCCGACACTATCAAAAATCCTCGAAAAAGTTGTTCATAGGCAAATCTATTCATACTTAGCAGAGTATGGATTATTAAATCCGTACTAGTCCGGTTTCAGGCCAGGTAGAAGTACACAAACCGCATTACTTGAAGTTACCGAAGACCTGAGGAAAGCCCTGGATGATGGGGAAATAACTGTATTAACGCTATTAGATTTCAGTAAAGCCTTTGATTCTGTTGACCATGACCTTCTACTCACAAAATGCAGGAACGTAAACTTTTCATTAGCCTCGACGCGGTGGATAGAAGATTACCTTAGGAACCGTCAGCAATTTATTAGTGTCGAGGAGGATTTCTCAGTGACAGAAACAATGAAAAAGGGTGTCCCCCAGGGATCCATTCTTGGGCCATTGTTTTTCCTAATATACGTAAATGACTTGCCAAATTCCATTAGTTTCTGTAAACATCATATGTTTGCTGACGATCTACAAATTTATATTAGCGGAAGACCCTCTGCACTGAAACAACTAGTAGATAGAACCAATAGGGGCTTGGAAACCCTGCTGAATTGGACAAAATTAAACGGCCTTTCCTTGAATCCTGCTAAATCACAGACCATGTTAATTTGTTCAAAAAAAGTTCAATCACGAGTTGATAATCTTCGTATAGAAAATGTTATTCTAGATAAAATCATTGTACCATATGTTCCGAAGTCAAAAACGTAGGAGTAATTCTTAACAATAACCTCAACTGGGATTCTCAGGTAAATAAAGTTACAAAGTTAGTCTATTCACGAATTGGTTCTCTTAGGATTGTTGGAAAGTTTTTACCAGTCAATATTAAAAAAAAATCCCTCGTCTTTCCACACTTCGACTATTGCGACGTTGTGTATAACGATTTAAACTTAGCACTTGTCAAACGGTTACAAAGAGCTCAAAATGCGTGTATTCGTTTTATTTACAATCTAAAAAAATACGATCACATATCGAACATGTTTGAATGTAATCAAATATTGCGGCTAAGCGACAGGCGGATGCTTCATTGTCTATCTCTTCTATTCAAATTACTAAAAACAAAACATCTACCGCATATAACAAGTCGGTTCAGGCCTCTTATATCCGCTAGACTCGATAAATCATTATTATTACAAATACCAAAACATAATTCTAATTATTATAACAAGTCATTTACCGTAGGCGTAACGAGAGCTTGGAACTGTCTCCTAAAGAACATTAAACACAGTCCTTCTGTCAATTCTTTTAAGAAGCAATTAAAAGCTCTATTATTTTCCAAGGCATGTAAGCTTAGCCTCTAATATTTTTGCCATACAATTTACAAAACTCAAACTTACTAAGTACTTATTGTAGTGTAATATTATTTCGAATTATTGATGAAAACTATTTTTAACTAGTTGTATTAGTAATTAATTTCACTTTTACTGTCTCCTTTATATTTTTGTCGATTTCTTGGTAAAGAGTGCTCAAGTCCGCTTTTCCTGGAAAACATAATAAAGTAAATGACAAAGAATCAAAACAATATTAATAACTAACCATATTGAATATGTGCACACAAGATAAGAAATTGTTTAGCATCTAAACAAAAATTTATATTGATTGGCGGGAAATTACTAAGCCTATAAAGGCCTCCTTCAAAAACACGATCTATAATTTGTACTCAACGGCTTTTGAACTTAACTGAACTCTCATTCCCAAGAAATCGACGGTTATTTTTATTTTTAATCATCATCATAAAGTGTGGAATGCTTATCTGCTACTATCTATTTGTCTTAAAATTCAATTTCTTTTGTCTGTGATATCTGTAAACTTTAAATTTTCTTTTTGTTGGACATCTTATAAAATAACATTTATTTGATTGTAACTAATATAGAAATTGAAAATATTCTAATCTTTATTATTATAATTATCAATTTGATTATGTTACCATATTGTTGCAGATATTGTGTCACTACTTAACATTTCACAATATTTATTCTTATTGTACAAGTTTTGGTACTTATTTTTGCCTTTTTTGTATTACCATTGATTATTTTTCTTCTAATTAATTTATATTGTAATTTATTATTTTTCTAATTAATGTATTAAGTAAATTTAGATTTACTATTTTTGTCAATGTCCTCGGCCTTCAGCCGTCATCCTGATTGAGGTTTTCTGGGTTTACTCAATCGCTTAAGGCGTATGCCGGGATGGTCCCTAGTTTTCTCTCCCAGAAGTAAAAGTATCCTGCCCCCCTAGATCTTCTTCATAGTTTATGAAATAATGTATATATTTAATGTGGTTAGGCGGAAGAGCAGGCCAAATGGCCTGAGCCTCGCCACTAATAAAGGCAATTTTATTATTATTATTATTATTATTTATTATAAAAATAGCATAATAATTTTCGTTTGTAAATCATAATAAGTTTCTATTCAGATCTTCAGAGCAATCACATTATAAAAAGATTATACAGTTTTTCAGAGGGACATTTCGGGGTATCATTTTCCCCTATCTTCAGGCTAGACATAGTAAAAGAGAAATTAACCCAAATATGTTAAGGCTAAATGTACCGACACTAGTTCAATTTGTCGCCACCACGTGGCAGCACCAAGTTTAGTGAATTTTACTTTACCGATTACGTCTGAACAAATGGTCCGATTTTCGATCTGTAAACGGCATTTGACTCCTGTTTATAATAGAATTTACGCTACGAAGCCCTTTTTCAAAAAAAACTAGCAGAAACTCGATTTTTAAAATTTTTCTCGTACTTCCGGGAACAATTTCAAAAATGTGGGCTTATAGCGCGATGGCGACACGCTTCCAGAATCCAACGCCGTGTCAAACATGCAAATCGGATAAATAGGAGCGACGGTAAGTGAAATTTCGAAAAACACCTCACCCCACTCCCCCTTCCCCTTCCACGCCGCCGCGACATTGTTGGCCGGCGGCGCGGTCAAGCCGGCACGGGCGAGCCGGGCGGCGGCCGCCGCGGCGCGGCGACGGGCAAGAAGGCTGAACTCTCGGGGGCAGCAAGCCAGACACCCCGTCACTTCGTTGATGCTTCCGTCACTTCGCATCTCAAGATATTTTTTCCCCACATATGAAACTAGTGATGCTGTAATAGGGGTAAACGGTCTCGTATCATCTTTAATAGTAGTATAAAACTATTATCTTATTCACATATTCCATCTTCCTTCGAATACCATCATAAGAATGTCTGAGGTATCACTCAAAACACCGATCCCGCTTTGGTGCTGATTTCAAAAAGAAAAAATTGAACTAATTGCGTAAATATCACCCATATTCCATCTCATCACATCGTATTTTAGATATATTTTACTTCTAAGATCTTCCATTACCATTTCACTACCGGAAAAAACAAGCGGAGATAACGCAAGAGCTCTTTTATCCTACGATTCGATTTATCATTTCAAAACGGCGTTTGTCACCTTGATAGAATTCACCTGGTTAATCCTTTTCCCAGTAAAATAGCCGAATCGAATTTTTAAAATGTTTTTATACTTGCTGACATATTTGAAAAAGTGGTAAAATAGCGCGCTGGCGAGATGCACCATGAATCTAACGCCATATAATACACTGAAATCGGATAAATAGACTTCTCTAGTCATGTAAAAAAATGATCTTCAGTAACGTCAAAATTCTGTTTCGCGGTACTGTTTGTCGATCTCATGGCTAAAGTCCGGGTCTAATGTGATTACATATGTTTTGTCTACTGTTCTCATTTTGTAATTTAGGCGAACTGTTGCAATCCTAACAAAATATTTAAATTTTTCGTTACAAATTTTGTACTGTATTACGTATTTTACATATTTTGCTGATCATTTAATATCTGCTTAACAGTATATTTATTATTTGCTAATTATTAAGGTATTTTCACAAATTACCAAATTTTCTTGAAATTATTTCCGGAAATATATTTAATTAATTTTGAAAAATAGTTTTTATTTAAATGTGTTTATATTTTTGCAATGAGCATATTTTGTCTAATACTAATTCAGAATTGCTGACATTCCTATGTGCTGCACGTAAAGATTTCGAACAGAGTGCTGCAAAGATTCTCTGTTCGTGTCTGCGTTTTCTACGTGCATCTCTTTGTTTTCATTGCTGATAGAAAGAAATAAAAAAAACAGTAGGCAGAAAAAGTAGTTACTTTTAAATTCGATATAATTAATATTTTATTAATGGAATTTCAAATTGTGAACATTTATTTTACTTTATCTCTCTTCTCAATCTTCATACGAAGAGAAAGTTATATCGTGCGCAGGAAAACTCTCAAAGCCGAGTCCTGATAATGAAAATGTGGATAAATCGTGTTGTTGTATAGTAAATTACTTCCTGTAACTCGTGGTGTAGCCAGAATCCATGTTTTGTGGGTCCTTAATACCGAAAAATTGATTGACGGAAAAACGTCCGTCAGTGTCTCTGGTGTATGTGAACAACACTAGCGTTTACACTGCGTACAAATTTTTCCAAACTGGAAAAAACAACAACAAAAAACAGCTGTCGATCTACTGTCATTCGAAGCTCTGCAATTTTCAAAAACGTGCATTACTTTTTGGAGATACATTACACGACCCCCCCCCCGGATATTTTAAAAATTTGCTCAAATATGGCTCCAAATTTTTTCTTTATATTTCTCGTAAAAATTGAATAAAATACACATGGCTAAGGTCCGATTTCACTGATAACTGAATTTTCGAAAATTGCAAAAGATTGAATTTTTTGGGCGTTTCCTACAACTACAATATTGACGATAGAGACTTTTCCTTTCTAAGAAATTTGTTGTACATAATTAGTTCTTTCATTAAGATCATGAATTTTTTTAAAACAATTTTTGTAGTTATGGCGCAATCTTGTGTGCAATATATGCAACTTTAAAAGATAACAAAGCAAGATTTTTTCAAAATCGGCTCCATTTTTTCCCTTTAAACTATTGGTAGGGATATTGCGAAATGTACTTTAAGAGATGACATAAACGCTATTTTGCTCTATTCTTTTGTTTTTGCGAAAATAACACAAATGAAACTTTTTGAATAGCCTGTCACGTCGTTTATATTTACATTATCGGCGATTTGTTCACATTATTAGATTTATGAGCACACGTACTTTAAATTATATCATTTAAAGTTTTTCTAAAACTAAAATTTTTTTTTGGAAATGAACTCGAAATTTCGCATTTTCAGAAACGCTCAAACGCCAATTTTTTCTGAAAAGGTTCCAAATTTTTTGTTCAAAGTTTTTGTATGTATAGTGCGAAATGCACTGTCTAAGGAAACAAAAAAGTTTTGTTGTATTATTTTGTTGTTTTTCTTCAAAATTTACACAAATTTATTTTTTAAATATTTCGCATGCCTTGTATGCACATTTGCAGCGATTTGTAAACATTATTGCATTTGTGAATGGAAGAGCTTAAAATATCTTAAAATAAATTTAAAAAAAAACTCTCAAGATTCCTGTGAAAAAGGGCTTCATATTTCACATTGCCACAGACGCTTAAACACCCTTTTCTTAAAAACGGTATCAAGTTTATGAATGAAAATTGTCGTAAAGGACAAGGTTTCAGTCTTCTCTAAAAGCAATATTTTGAATCTACCATTAGGAAACCGAATAATTGAGAAAACCTAAAAAATAAGTTGGGTGCATTAAATGGCAGGTGGCAAGATGGGGCAAGGCCATAAATCTAGCCCATGCCAACAAAATAGTAAATTTTACTACGACAAAGTCCGAATAGCTGGCTGAGACTATAGGAAATTGAAAACTAATACGGGAAAGTCTGTGCCATTCTGTAGCACCACCAGTTACTTTCTCGTGTTAGTTACTCAAAGTTATGTAATGCTGCGGAAAATCTATTTCGAGATATTAACGGAAGTACTCGTTTTGGGGTCCCCTGATAGATCCCGAAAGGGTGTATGTGTGTTTTGACTTTTTAACGTCCGTTCGTCCGTCCATCTGTCTGTGTCTGCCTGTCTGGGCGTATGTGAACACCCCTAGCGCCTAAACTATGTGTAGAATTTTTGCTCAACTGAATAAACCCCTGTCGATCTGGTCTGAGTCGAAGTTCTGCGATTTTTAAAAACATTCATTAATTTTTGGAGATACTTTTTATTAAGCCCCAGGGACATTTTCAACATTTTCTCAAAAATGTCAACCAGGATAGGTGGCTCAGTGCATCAACTGATGTCACTGCAATGCCTCTGATCGAGAGGTGCTAGGTTCGAGTCCCGACGGTGGCAGGATTTTTCAACACTAGCTTGTCAGTTAGATGTAGAATTCAACCGATGTCTGACGGAAAATTCTAGCGACCGGCTGCTCTGATTGGAAGTTTTCCGTAGTTTCTCCGATCAACATCAAACGAATGCCGAAGAAATTCCCTAACAAACGGACCTCGCGCGATATTTCCTTCCTCTTCCTTGTCCTATCTTCACACACACACACACCAACTTGCACAACACTACCATATATGCTGGGAGACCAGTGGGAGGATTGGAACTTGTCCCGGCTGTGGGCCGTGCACTGCTGGTGGGAGATACCTTGTTAAGAAAGAACCCGGCAAGCCGACAGGTAAATCGGTCGGTGATTTAGAGCTTGTCCCGGCTGGGGTGGTGCCCCGCTGGTGGCAGATACCTGGTTGGGAAGCCCCGCTAGTGGACGGAAGGTCAGCGCCGGATCTCGCCATCGGCATAGCGGGCAACATCTCTTCCACCTCACGATGAAATAAACATGCATTGCACTTACGGGACTAATGACCAAAGCAGTTGACGCGCCCAAAATCACTAACAATCAATCAAACATTACTCCAAATACTTTCCTTAAATTAATTGTAAGAATAAAGTAAAATACACTCAAGGTGGCATAGCTCTTATTTTCATTGCTGACTGATTTTGGGAAAATTGCAAAAGTTCGAATTTTTTTTCGGCGTCTTCCTACAACTACAAAATTGAAGATAGAGATTTTCCCTTAAAATTATATTTGTTCTCCATACTTAGTTCTTTCAATAAGGTCATGCACATTTTTTTGAAATTTTTAGTAGTTTTCGCGCAATATTGAGGGCAATTTGTGCAATTTTTAAAAATTACAAGAACAAGATTTTCTCAAAATCGACTTCAACTTTTTTCCTTAAACTTTTGGAAAGGATAGTACCTAGTGTACTCTGAGATGACATAAACGCCATATTGCTCTATTCCTTTGTTTTTTCAAAACTTACAAAAATGTAATTCTTTGACTAGCCTTTCATTTAGTAAATATTTTCTTTAACGGCGATTTGTCCATATTAGGGAACTTTTGCCACCTCGAACGTTAAGTACTATCGATCTTTTGCGCATGCGCAGATGCACCAAAGTGATGCGAAACTTGCACTGCGAATGAGCAGAAGATCGATAGTACGTAATGTTCGAGGGTGCAAAAACTCCCTACTATTACATTTACGAGTACATGTGCTTAACATTATGTCTTAAAAGTTCCTCGACAACTCAGATGTTTTCTGTGAAAATGAACTGAATCTTCCGAATTTGTACAAATGTTCAAACGCCATTTTCTCAAATTGCTTCTTCAAACTTTTCGTACGAATGCTATTTGCATTCTTTAAGTTAACATAAAATTAATTTGGCTGTATTTTTTTGATTTTTCAAAAAATAAATAAATGTATTTTTAAGTGTCTCTCACGCCATTAATATTCACATTTCCAGAAATTTTATACATTATTACATTTGTGAGTAGAAGTGCTTTAAATGTCACCAAATGAAGTTGTTCGAAAACTCGAAAGATTCTTGTGAAAATTCCGAAGCTTCCATTTTCGCATTTACAGTAACGCTTAAACGCCATTTTCTTAAGAGCGGCTCCAAATTTATCAATGAAAATTCCTATATAGGACGAAGTTTTACTCTTCTTTAATATCCTAAAAGTAATATTTCGTATCTACCATTAAGAAGCTGAAAAATGAGAAAAGTTCAAAAAATGTATTTTGGGCGGCGATAGATGTCAGCAAGATGTCAGAAGATGGGGAAAGATGGTAAAACTGGCCCAGACCAAAGATATTAGATTACTATGAGAAAGTATGTGCAATTTGTCCTAAAGTACGAAAACGTTTTAAAAATTCGATTCGGCTATTTTACTGGGAAAAGGATTAACCAGGTGAATTCTATCAAGGTGACAAACGCCGTTTTGAAATGATAAATCGAATCGTTGGATAAAAGAGCTCTTGCGTTATCTCTGCTTGTTCTTTCCGGTAGTGAAATGGTAATGGAAGATCTTAGAAGTAAAATATATCTAAAATACGATGTGAGGAGATGGAATATGGGTGATATTTACGCAATTAGTTCAATTTTTTCTTTTTGAAATCAGCACCAAAGCGGGATCGGTGTTTGAGTGATACCTCAGACATTCTTATGATGGTATTCGAAGGAAGATGGAATATGTGAATAAGATAATAGTTTTATACTACTATTAAAGATGATACGAGACCGTTTACCCCTATTACAGCATCACTAGTTTCATATGTGGGGAAAAAATATCTTGAGATGCGAAGTGACGGAAGCATCAACGAAGTGACGGGGTGTCTGGCTTGCTGCCCCCGAGAGTTCAGCCTTCTTGCCCGTCGCCGCGCCGCGGCGGCCGCCGCCCGGCTCGCCCGTGCCGGCTTGACCGCGCCGCCGGCCAACAATGTCGCGGCGGCGTGGAAGGGGAAGGGGGAGTGGGGTGAGGTGTTTTTCGAAATTTCACTTACCGTCGCTCCTATTTATCCGATTTGCATGTTTGACACGGCGTTGGATTCTGGAAGCGTGTCGCCATCGCGCTATAAGCCCACATTTTTGAAATTGTTCCCGGAAGTACGAGAAAAATTTTAAAAATCGAGTTTCTGCTAGTTTTTTTTGAAAAAGGGCTTCGTAGCGTAAATTCTATTATAAACAGGAGTCAAATGCCGTTTACAGATCGAAAATCGGACCATTTGTTCAGACGTTATCGGTAAAGTAAATTCCTGCTGATGGTGCTGCGATCTATTGAATTTTCCTACAAGTTTTTTTCGGTACATTTAGCCTTAAAAATAATATAAATAAGAAGTTACAAAGGAAGATATTAATCAAACAAACATTATATTGCAATATGCAGTGGCGGCTTGTGCTTAGGTTGTATGGTTGCACAACCCCCAGATAATCGAATAAGATCTCATAATATCTTAATATCCATTTTCCTTTTAATGACATTCAATCGATATATACCATTTGAGTAAACTCCTCGTGTGCCTGCGTGGAGAAAATACGGTTCCGTGCCTCACGGTTAGGCCACTTCCCGTACACCAATCGAGACATACGAGGTGTCATTCGACGCGTCTCGGCCTCCTGAAGGGGAACTGATAATTTGTTTTCAGATTCGGCCATAAGATTCTAAGAAATTTCCAAAAAAGTGATTTGACATATAAATGGAGAATTAAACAGCGGCGGTTCGTGGCATTGTTGCAGTGTTGCACAACAACCAGAAATTTTCGGCTAATATTCCTTGACAACATTAACCCTGCTGTGGTCCTCGGGTCCATTTCGACCCAAACACAATTTTAACTTTTTGTACAGCTTAAGAAAATGGTGCGATCGTTCTGATACTCCATGACAATTATTTTTTTACTGTTTTCTTCGCGTATATAAAATGTCATTAATTTGTTTTCAATACGAAAGGAATTATATTTTTTTTACACATAAGGTCTTCGGGTCCATTTGGCCCCGTGACATTTCTCATGATGAACTCTCGTTAGAAATTTCATATAATAACTAGGTACCTTCGTAGAAATCAATTATGCAAGGATTATATTGTCATTGGCAGACTTTATCTTCTCATAAGGTTTACAATAACAATATTTCGTCGTATAATACTATCAAACTACGAATATACTATCAAAGTTCTACGAACAACTGGGAGCAATCTCAGCTCTCTAAACTACGGTAAGACGGTACTTTCCAAAACTAGAACGTAGAATTCTGATGTGTTTCTTCTTCTTCTTTCGATAATGTGCAATCTTCAATTGTATGTAACAATCAATGAATAATTGGGCTTTTCCGAGGCAATTGTCCATTTCGGCAGCACATGCCAAAGACTTGGCAAACACGGAAGGAAATTTTGAATGAAACTCGTTACGTGTGGAATGCACAACCTCTGGCAAACAAGAAGGGCAATCTAGAGAGCAAAATTTGGGAATAAAAGTTGTGCTACAATTATCCTCACTTCTGAAGGATAACAATATAACTGCTGACAATTTCTTCACATCATACAACATACAAGTTGGGTCAGGAGCTTCTCAAACGGCATACCACTCTCAGTAGAACTATGCGCAAAAACAAATCATCTATACCGCCAAAACTTCTCCAGACAAAGGGCACAAGAAACTAATATTCTACTTTTGCTTTTACGAGTTACCCGACATTAGTATCGTATGTGCCACGAATGAACAAGCGTGTCGCTCTTCAAAGCACCCTTTACAATGATGCGAGAAACTGCGAATCTGGAGAAAAGAAACCAGAAATAATGACCACTTATAATTCTACAAAGGTAGCTGTTGATACGATTAGTTCTTATTCATAGAAAATAATACATTTTTGTGGTCTATTGTGGTTCTCTATAATAAAATAAATATTTTACATCAATTCAAACTTTTTTCAGAAAAACAAATTCGGATTGCTAATAAAAATGTTATAAAAAATAACACTTTTTATAGAAAACTTGGGGAATCGTTTGTAAAGCCGTTATTGAACGCAGAACACACCTGCCACAAACTTCACCAGGAAAAGAAAAAACTAGAAATCCGATGCAAAATTCACAGTCTTAAAAATTAGTTTTTTTAGATTCTATTTGAAAAGGGGGAAAATGGAGTGTGTTACAAACAGATAACAAAATTTCTTTTTGTTGCTCCAAATAAAAACTTTTACAGGTAAAAACCATGTCAATCACATTTTTACTACATGTGTGTAATACAATTTTTCTATGTGTGCAGTTTATTATTTTGCTATCACGCATATTCAGAGACCATTATTTTAAATTATTGTACAACCTTATAAACAAAATAAATGTGTATAATTAACATTGAGGTGTATAACTTTAACTTCCTATTAAGAATACTAAATATAATCAGTGGAAAATAAATAATCTGCAAGAGAAATTATATGGGTCCATTTGGACCCAAGGATCTTGAGAAGGAGTAAATTTGAGGACCGCAGCCGGTTCCGGCATATCAGCAGCGAGGACTGAATCACCCTGTATCTGAGTCTCCTGAAACGGACCGTAGCGTTATAATATTGAAATGCAAATTTTTAACTTAGTACTATTCAGAACTCAGGGTCTCGTAATATATTAGGGGCTCATCAGTTATTAGCTGTTTGGAAACATTTTTTTATTGTACTTATTGTATTGTTGTTTGTATTGTACTTATTGTATTGTTTTATTGTATTGTATTAACATGAAAAAGAAATCACTTCGTGTGAGTGGTCTATCTTCGAAAGAACGTCTTATCTGCAAGTGCTGACAGACGAAGAGACAGAGGCGTATCTAGGTATTCAAGCGCCCATGGCAAGCACAGAATTTGCGTCCCTGTCGAGATACTTCAAATTAGGAGTGTTGTTATTTGTTTTAAGGGAATACTCTAAATAGCGCCCCCTGTGTTTGGCGCCTATGGCACATGCTATGTCTGCCATACCGTAGATACGCAACTGCGAAGAGAGGCCCCAGCGAGCGACCGAGAGCTGTCGTCAACGAGGGAGTTGGGTTTCCGCCGCAATAACCTGGTACTGGCGTGCGATATGAGCCGAACTTCTCCTTTGTATTATCCCATACCGTGCCGTAATCTCCCTAATGTGTTGCAAATTATTCCCAACACCGACACGTGGAGCAGCACCTCTCAAGCCCGTGACGGATTTCAGCCACCGAGGTATATGGAATTAAGAAGATACGTGACACAGTTGCCTATGCCGGTTTGCCTCGCGGTACTTGTGGACGAATTCTATTTGAGCTGTTTTGAGTGTGAAGTGAATTACTGTAATTACAAGTAGTGAAAAGTCATTTATTGGGTAATTAATAGGTTTATGGAACTTACATATGTGAGTTTTTGACAATGAATTCTGTACAGTGTTTACAAGATTAAAGTTTTTAATGAAGAAAAGCTGAGAATAAAAAAAACTCGGCAGACCATCGCCAGTTTTGAATATAGTGCAAATTGTAAAGACAGAAAATAGATCATTAAAGAGGGTTTTTGAATTATTGCAAGTAATGTTGGAGGTCTATCAAGAAGAAATTTCGAAAGAAATTAGGAATTTAGATTTTCTGCAAATTATTACAGATGAAACCACAGACGTATCTAATTCACCACAAATGGTTATTGTTTTTCGTTACGTTAGTAAGAAGTCGCGACGCGAAACGTGACTCTTTCGTCTTAATCATCACTCCGCATATTTCGTCAGTGCAATCTGAGGAAGTTTGGGAGCTGCTCGTGTTGTGAACGCATGTTAACGCTCAGAGGGTCATTGCCAAAAGTGTTAGAATTCCCCTCAGACGTTTTGACAAGTCGTGAATCAGACTCACTCCACTCAATCTCGGTAAGTCCCACAGTAACGTGATGTGTGACCAACCATTGCTTTCCAAACTGACACGTCTTTCATTCCATATCCGAAAACTCTTAAAGCATTGAACGTGAAAATATTCAAAATATTAATTTATCCAATAAAATTGTTCGAAATATGGAATAACATTTGTTTTGACGAAAATATTTATTATTATGCAACTTAAAATATTTTTTGTTGATGTGCAATTCGGTAGGCGAAAACCATTTGGAGCTTCTTGAATTTCCATTGAACTTTAATCGCCCAAGATTTAAGCGGAAAATATGTTTTTATTTGAAAGTCCGAGCCCTAGACATGACATACGTATGTCTGCAACAACCTGGTTCGTGCGGCACCAGCAACCACCTATAATTAAACCAGTACCATCAAAATACTAGATTGATGTAGGAGTCGTTGATTGAACCCCAGTGTAGTTTACGAAAAACAGCAAACTGCAAAATGCAAATCGCTAGCAACAATACCAAACTAGCACAGCAAAATCCAACATTTTTGTCTTGAATATTGGCGGAATCTACGGAAGTATAATGACGGTGTAGTTTCGTATAATTCGGAAGTAAGTGACATTTTTCAAAAGTAGGTACGTTAGCTGGCCAGCACAAAAACCCGTGGTTATTTTCAGTCTACGACCATAATTTTCTTCCATAAGGATGGCACCCAAATTGTCGACAAACGAGCAATATGATATGAAAATTGCGCGTGTTATGAATTTGTGAGATTCGAAGTATTTCATGGGTATTTTTTGAAGTAAATTTTTAAATTGCCTTGAAACATTGAATTTGAAGAATAATAAGTGAATTAGAAGAAAACCAGAACTGTAAGTGGTAAAATATAAGTGGTTAGTTCGCATCCCTGACAAAACATCTAAAATGAACAAAGAGGACTCTTAACCGAAGAAAAAAAGAAAAGTCAAATAACCGAAGATAGTTGGAAGCGTCGGCGACGCCACATTCAGCTAGTATTCAAGATATTGCAGCAATATCGATGTATATGAAATCATTTTGAAACCAAAGAGCGTCCAACTGGCGCTCTCTCCAGCGCCTGGTGTCTTGCCACGAATTGCACCACGCTCTTGTATCTTGCCTGTGTTATTGGGTTTACTGCATTTACTCTTTTGCCCTTCGATTTAGCACGGTGAGCATTGCGCTTTTGGTTGGGCAACCAGTTGGGGGGGAGAGCACGGTCGAGCGCTGCATGGCGACCGAGAGTGTCTCAGGGGAATCCCAATATTGTCTTCGTCTGACTCGCTGCACGTCATTTTATGAATTTCTCTTGTTATTGAAAGTACACAAGTTCAGTCAATTATTGACGGCATTTAATGCATTATTTATGATGTTTACAGAATTTGTTTTCATTTGATATTAGATTTATTGATTTAAAATGCACCCTTGATGAATTCTTTGTGTAAAATTGGCCGTTCTGGAAGGAAGTCCCTTTCTCAGATGGAGAGCGCTGGTGGGGGTACGAGGATGTGGGTGTATGGAAGGATCTTTATTACAAAATATTCCAGAGTAGTGAAATTTTCGAAATTAATAATTTATTTGTGTGAAACATGTCGAAGCAATAGTACTGAAGTCGAACTTATGTGCCGAGTGGAAATAAAAGCCAGAACCACGTGCGCAGGAGGTATGTACCTGAACGGACACGACGCATACAATTATGTATGTAATGTTTTAATTTAGACTTTTATTTAACTTAGTTTTAATTAATTTGAATTTCTTACATTTTTATATTTTCGTATTTTGAATTTTGGAAATTACATT
The DNA here is from genome assembly GCA_031308135.1 of Acheta domesticus. Lineage (NCBI taxonomy): Eukaryota > Metazoa > Arthropoda > Insecta > Orthoptera > Gryllidae > Acheta > Acheta domesticus. Next base: position 90,632,724 of record JAHLJT010003656.1, read on the forward strand.
TCTTCCATTCGATGGAGGTGCAACCTTTAGTCTGTTGGGGCACCAGCTGCCATTGGAAATATATTCTAATGAAGAATAGTACTCGATATAATATAGTCATACAGTGACTCACCAATTCAAACAAAAGATGAAACAAAAAATACTAAAGTAAAACAAATATATACACATTTACAGTAGCGCGTGCAAAGCACGTACAGAATGGCCTTTACAAAGAGCGCATAGCATGTAACAGAGAAAAATTATTCTTGGGTTACGACTTTGCATTCGAGGAGATATTAATAACTTGGCAAATAAATATACAAGACTAAAATTAAATACAAGAAAATATATCTATGGTTAGTAACCATGCAAAGCATTATTTATCTGTAAAGTTTCATACGATAGAGTCATACTGACACGTGAAAGAATTCGATTCCACTTGTGTATTGAGAAAGTGTGAAGTTTTTATATTAAGTTTTTATGATGTATAAAAACTCCTCCTCCAGGAGACTCCGCCTTAAAGTAGCACTGACCGTGCGGGCGAGGAGGTTTGTGTGCTCCTATGATGCTAAGGGCTATGACAGGGGTAGAAGTGTGAATTGGTTGAAGAATCAATTAACATTACTACTGGTAGGGTCACCCAAGCTGTACAGACCTCAGCGGAGGAGTCAGACGAAGGGATGTCTCACAACGACCTTTCGGTTCCTTTCCATGTCCTGATACTCCCTTATTCCTCCCTATACCTATATCCAATACCGCTCCCCACCCCCCACCTGCGACCCTTGTTGCCAGGTGGTACCCATTTCTAGTGTGACACTGCTCAACTGTACTTTGTGTCGTACTTCTTTTATCTATTCTATTAGACCTCTCTTGGTCCCTTGTATTTTCGACCCCGAAGCTATTAGGCCTCGAGGGCTAGGGTGTCATTCATATTATTTTCTTCGCTGTTCTAGAACGTTTCTTCTTTTCGTACTTCTCTACTCCTCAATTTTCTATATGCCGTTTTCATTTCTCCTAAATTCGAGTAGATGAGACTCGTTAGTCCTGGAAGACAGCTCGTCTAAGAGCAGTGGCGTAGCGTCAGGGGACGCTGAGATGCTGAGCATCCCCGTATATAAGAACCTTTAATACTGTATTGATAATCTTACAAGTGGTCTGTTGAGCGAAACACGTTTTGTATTAATTTAAAATTGATTTCCTATGATTGAATTCGGCGGGCTGTTGAAGCTGGCCTCTGATTGGTTGGAAGCTAAAATACTTCAGCGTCTGCCGCCAGATTGCGACGAGCAATGACGCATGCGCAGATGGCGAGGTCCCCCTCTCCCCTCTTCACCCCTGGCCCAGAGAAACCCGACTGCTTTACGCTAGCGTCTACTGCGGAAAGAAGCTCGTTTGTGAACGAGAGCGCAGCACACTTCAGGCGTTCAGTAAATTATCTTTCTCTCTCTCACTCGGGAGTCCCCGCTTGGTCATGGGTACAAACTGTAGAAATTGTGCCTGACTACTATTTCTTAATTAATATCCAAGAAATTGTATTATCTCTTAAATAGATTACATATTATTTAAGTCTGCAATGTATAAATTAACAAATGGTCTTATTGCCATTCGCGTATAAGAATTAAAGCTTGAGCCATTGTATAATTTGCTTTCAAGACATCGGCAGCCCTGACTGCTGTGAGGATTTTGTGGGAAGCGCCTACACCGTCGTAAGCAATCGAGATCGTGGAAGTAGTCCCAGAGTATCTGCCTTGTGTGGCGTTCGCCTGTTAGACGAAGTAGTTGATAGTGACATTTTGTGTGTTATTGTTGAGCATCCCCAAACGTGTGAGTCACGCTACGCCACTGTCTAAGAGAAGGAAAACTCTGAAGTAAAACCCTGGTCCTCCGAGCAGGGGGTTGAGGCGATGGGCCAGCTCCCCATTGCCTTAGAAAAAATTCAAAATGCTAAAAAGCCTAACAAGGATACGCCGGTTGGATATTGGAAACGAACTTTGCAAAAGAAATGGACTATGAATGTAGGGACTTGGAATACGCAAGGGTTTGGGAAAAAGGCCCAGGAGGTAATACACGAACTACAAGAGATGGATATGGATATCACAGTCATGAGCGAAACTAAGAAGAAAGCCTCAGGAACAGAGGAAATAGGCCCATACATACACATTTGGAGTGGTGTCCCAAAAGATCAAAGAGGAAGTAAAGGTGTGTCCATAGTTATTAAGAAAAAATATAAAAAAGACCTAAGAAATTGGGAAGCGATTGACGAGAGAATTATTAAGGTAAATCTTGAAAACTTTAGATTTAAATTGACAATTCTTGGAATCTACGCACCAAATGAGAACGAAAAAACTAGTATCTTGGAAGAATTTTATTCAAAACTAGACGAGATCATCAGCGACTGTGGTGACAAAAGAGATATACTTCTTCTCGGAGATTTTAATGCCAGGGTGGGAAAAGCAAGTGGTTCAAAAGTAATTGGACAATTTGGCGAGGATGTATGTAACTCAAATGGGAAAAGATTAGTATTTCTGTGTGAACAACATAACATGATAATCAGAAATGGCTTCTTCCAACACAGAAGATGAGCATAAGTATACCTGGACGGACCAACAGAGAGGTAGAAGGTCAGTGATAGACTATGTGATTACTTCCCAGAACTTCCAAGGAAGAGTGTTGGATGTTCGGGCACACCGTGGACCAGAATGTGGTTCTAATCACTACTTGGTGAAATCAAAAATAATATTCCCTTCTAGGAAGTATCGTAAAGAGAATCCTAAGGACTTAGGGAAGAAAGAAAGCGAACAAGAAATAAAGTACAACTTGGAAGGACTGGCACATAGTAGTACCCGTTATCTTTATCAAAATAGGTTAGATAACTTATTAAATGAAAATACAGAACAAACAAATACTGACCTGTATGAACACTTAAAAAAATGTCTACACCAGGCTGCAAAAGAAGCCTTAGGGGAAGTGGTCGTGAGAAGAGACAAAAAGACTAAGTACTGGATTAATGAAGAACTGATGAATGAGATTAGGACAAAGAAACAGCTATATACAAAATGGTTAAGTACCTATGAAGACAAAGACAAATACAATTACATAATCCAGCGGAGAAGAGTAAGAAATCTGATAAGGAAGGAAAAACAACAGTCGTGGGAAAGGAAATGTAAGGAAATAGAAATGTATATAAGGTGGGAGAAAAACAACTGAAGTTTGGAAATACATTAGGAATATAAAATCACCGTGCAGAGAGAATGTACAAATCCACGGTATTACAGGTAAACAATGGGAAGAGTATTTCAGTAAATTGCTGAAGGAAGACAGGCCGGAATTCATGCTTAATACCGAGATCATATATCCAAGAGAATGTTCCATAAACATAACAGTTGAAGAAGTAGAGAAGAGTGTAAAAGAACTAAAAAGTGGAAAAGCCCCAGGACCGGGAAATATTCCAGGCGAGCTACTGAAAAATGGAACACCAAAACTAATGCGAATGATACAATCATTAATGGACAAAAGCATGAATACCGGAGATGTACCAAATGAGTGGAAAATAGTACACATCACACCTATCCACAAGAAAGGAAGGAAGGACATCTGCAGAAATTACAGGGGGATAGCAGTAACTAATACATTTAGTAAGATATATGGGAGGATATTGAGAAATCGCCTAGAAAGGGAGTATGTGATGCACGAAGAAGAAGAACAAAGTGGCTTTCGAGCAGGGCGCTCTTGCATTGATAACTTATTCTGTTTATCACAAGTAATGCAAAAGAAGTGGCAAACGGGGAGAGAATTACACATCGTCTTCCTCGATGTCGCACAAGCGTATGACAATGTGCCAGTAAATAAATTATGGGAGGTCCTGCGACGTCTAAATCTGAAAAGTAGTCTTATTGCTGCAGTGAAAGAATTATATTCAGAGCAAGCAGGAATAGTGAAAGTAGGAAAGCACTTGACAGAATCATTTCCAATCACGAAAGGCTTAAGGCAAGGATGCTGCATTTCACCGACACTATTTAAAATCTATGTGAATGAGGTTCTGCAGAAATGGAAAAGGAGTTGTGCGGGAATGGGAATACCGTTGGATATGTACTCTACTCTTTACACTTTACAGTTCGCTGATGACCAGGTAATCGTGGCGCACGACCAAGATGATATAGAATTTATGCTGATAAGGATCAGAGATGAATACGCAAAGTGGGGACTGACACTCAACTTAGGAAAAACAATGTACTGGGCATTAAACACTAATAATGAATACATAACTATGGGCTCAGGAAACAAAATTAAGAAAACTGAAGAAATTAAATATTTAGGGGTAAAAATTGGGAAGCAGGGACTTTATGAGACAGAAGTTTTGGAACGGATTAAACAAGGCAGAAAACTCATCGGTTCCCTGAATTCTGTCCTATGGGACAAGAACATAAGTAAAAAACAAAACTAATGATATATAGAGTAATAATCCAAAGTGTTGTATTGTATGGTGCTGAGATATGGCAACTCTCGGAACAAATGAGAACAATGTTGAGGGTAATGGAAATGGACTTTCTTAGAAGATCAGCTGGCATTTCAAGAAGAGAGAAAATACGAAATGAAAGAATTAAAGAGATCATGGGTTTGAAGCAGGATATACTGCACGAAATTGAATGGAAACAACTGTTATGGTTTGGACACGTGCAGAGGATGCGGAGCAATAGACTTCCAAAGAAGCTTTTGGATTGGCAACCGCAAGAAAGAAGGAAAAGAGGCCGTCCGCGACCTGGTTGGAGAGACAACGTAGAGAAGACATTGGCTGTTTGGCAGATACCTCCTGGGACTTGGAACAACAGAGAAGAGTGGAAGAAGAAGTTAGGCGCCGTAAGACCCACATAAGGGTCAACCAAACGGCTAAGAAGAAGAAGAAGATGATGTATAAACTGCCAGTGGATGAAAAATCTCTGACCAAATTCAATTAATAATAATTAATCACACAAATAATTCAGCTTACAATAAAAAAAATAACACATCTCGTCTCTGTTTCATCAATATTATTATTATCAAATCAATATCATTAACCAACATGTCTATCAATAAATTTACCTGTCAGGTCAAAAAAACAGAAATTTACAAATGTCTCGTAAGTCCAATTATGATTAGTAATCTGAAAAAACAAACGAAATGTACATACCCCGCAGGACCCTTCTGATCTTGTACATTATATGAACACACATACTTCACATAAAAATTTGATGACATTAAACACCTCAGTCATAACGATAAAATAAGTATTTGCTACAATATCTACGTACGTGTAAAGATCTTGAAATGCAATACTTTTTGTGGTAACTTTCCTACAGCTCTCTTTCTGTGCTATGTAAACGCTATGTAAATTAAATGTTTACAATTGGTAATAATCGTAATTTCGTCGATGTTAACAGTAACAGATCAAGCTAGAACTCGCAAAGCAATACGTTCTCAAAGCTCGGCCATCTTACTCTAGTACTTCCCGCCAATTTGCGAAGATGTACGAGACGCCAACTTCCCATTTCCATTCTAGCGCCGAGATTCAAACATCGCAAATTTCGTGGCATTTTATTAATAACGAAAAGCTGTGGACTGTTCAATATATATATATATATATATATATATATATATATATATATATATATATATATACAGGGTCTTTAGTTTATCTTGCAACTCATGTCTTGTCCGTGTTTTGGTAATTTGGCAACACACCTTTCAAGACAGCCGTGCCTGGCACGTCGGGACAGCAGAGGAGGCAACCGTCAGGTCATAAGCTGCAGCAAGTTTCCTGTTTCTTTGTTGATCCCATTCAAGGGTGTCGGCGGGCAGGTACACGGCTCTCATGCCGAAATCTTTTCACGCTGCACGGAGTGGGTGGGGTGGGGTGGACTGAGGCATGAGCATGGAAACAAAACGTCTCTTTAAGCAATTCTGCCCAGTGTGCTGAAGAAACAAAACTGTAATATTAATGTGGAGGGGAGTTATCGATTTATTTACAGCAACGTAACAATAATTTTTCTTTAGTAAAGCCAGCTCAGAGAGAAATCGAAAAGATATATCGTGAAATATTACCGCCTAGCTCTTCATTTTATAACAATAATAATAATAATGTATTATTATTATGGAATCTGCATATTAAGCAAATAAGAAAACTTTAGTAACAGACAATAAACATAACTAGAAATGTTATGAGAGTAATTACCGCAGAGGCCATAAGTTAAAAATCGAGGTGGAGCGTAGCAGAGCCGAGATTTTTAATTTGGACGAGGCAGTAATAACACTGTAACATTTTGTGGTATGTTCAGCATTTTATCGGTCAATCTCACGATTTATGCGAAAATTTATATTACTGCGATAGTAAACATATGAATTCTGTTGTTGCGGCATGTTACTATGATATTGTGGGGTATTGCTTGCGATATATCTATTTAAACAATATTCGTATACCGTGGTTTGAAAAAAGATGGATACAAATAATTCTCCTGAAGTTAAAGATAACTAAAGAAATGACGTTAAGTGAGGAAGTTGGCGCGTCGATTTCCAGTGGCGACACCTCAGATCGTCAGTAAATATGATTACCGAAGAAGAGTTTCATTTGATGGAATGGTAGGAAAATGAAATTAATTTACCTAAAACACATTTTAACTGCACTATTAAAACCTATTACAATGAACAATATTGATCTCAAAAACTAATATGCGTTACTTTTATTCTGAATTATTTGAATCTAATTTGTTTTCTACACCGACTTGTTTCTTTCTTAATAAACATTTGACTTGCGATGAATCAATGGTTGTTTATTCACGTTGCCAAAGATGTTAAAACCCGATGCTAAGGATGTTAAATTGCTTAACATACAGATAGGTACACGCCTGTAGGGTTGCATGTTAAAATGGGCTAAAGACGCACTGTGACCGATAAAATTATTCAAAATACTAATAAAATGTAACTAAGTAGTACATTAATATTTATTGAAAATAATTAATAAAAAGTAATAAAATATAATTATCTTAAAATGACAAAAAAACTGACAGTCGGGTAAATGCTCAAAGTGACCACCGTTTATGAAGAGACAGGCGTTTGTTCTTTTCAGCGTAGTGGCTGCAGTACGTTGAAGAGTAACAAGGACAGAATACGTGCTTTCTCTTTCTTCCAACTAAAATTAGACACATTCTCTCAGCCCGAAATCTGAGGGCACGCGACCGGGCTTCGCTAAAAGTGAAAGGGCGTCGAAGGTATTTCACGCGTTGCCAAATTGGCAAAACAAGAGTTGGTGTTTCCAGACCTGGGTTGCAAGATACGATAAAGACCCGGTATATATATATATATATATATATATATATATATATATATATATATATATATATATATATATTTCCTCCACTCCTATTTTTTCCCCTTTTTTGGTACCTCATTTGTTTAAAACCACTCACTGGAAGCTGAGTAGCAGGCACACCAAAATCGGCCTTTACATCAATAATATACATGATAACTAGGAAAACCCGACAGACGCTGTCCCCCTCTTTTCCCTCCATCTCCCTTTCTCACTGTCTCTCCCACCTTCCCTTACCCTGTCCCAGTCTGTCTGTCTGCATGTCTGTGTGTATCTGTCTCTGCCGCTCTCTGTCCCTCTCATTCACATTTACTTGCAGATTCTGCATGTCCCTGAGCAGGTGAAATCAGCTTGTGGTGCAGGTGAAATCAACATGTGGTGCAGGTAAAATCAGGTGAGCAGGTGAAGCAGAAAAATCTAAATGATGAAAAAACGTGTTCACTTTCCTGTATGCTGCCCTCTTCTTGAAGTCAACACACCAAACTGATGTTCCTGGGCTTCGAACCAGCTTCCTTTCGTAAACTGCTCGACCGCTCCATGGATGCGAAAAACCACGCCCCTGCGCAGTACCTTGTCACCGGCCTTCGAAACACATAAAACTCATATTCACACGTCGCGCGCTCCTTCCGCGGCAGCTCGAAAGTAATTCATATTTTGATAAACAATTTCTGTTCATTCCGTATTGCAGTTTTTAAACGAAACTTTAAACAAAATTTACATTTGCTCACAATCCGAAAGTAATTGTTCAAATCGACAGCACAGTCACAGTTTCAGTCGCGAGCACAGTCTTTTCGCGTCATACTTATTTAAACTCAAAAACATAAAAACTTAAACAAAGTTAAAACTTTGAAATTTTCACTGACTAGCATAGCTTCTGCGTGTTGTAACACGTCCAGGAATCCACCCCCCCATTCATTGTTGTCTCGTAGCTTTTAAAATTTTCTGCCAAACAAAAACCGTTCGCTGGGATTATTAAGCTCTCACATCAATGTAAAATAATACTATTTTCCATATTTTAGAGTTTCTGGTCACGAGACAATATTCAAAATTCGCCACTAAATCCAATGTCATAATTCTGTTCTTTAAATGACCGTTTTCTGTCCTGTTACGCCGAAAAACGCTCATTTCCATATCATCATTCCTACGGATTCATATACACTCCAATATTTCTGTTTTGTTCTGAATTTGGAACTCGAAAAAATTAAAATATCATCTTCTCCAGCGTCCTAAAATTCTGATACTATTTCCAGAAATTCGCCGAAATTCGAATGTTCCGCCTTGTAATTCCTAGTACGGCATCATTCATTAGTTTTAATTGAAATTCTTGAAAATATTAACTTGCTTGATGAATGACGTCAGAACTTGCAATGTGTATTTTACGAAAATAGTTATATTAACGCAACCCGTGGTCCGATTTTGATGAAATAAACACTAAAATGCTTTTATATTTAGGAGCTATCTAATCTTGATTCACAATTACGTTTTTATTCGGGCCTTTCATTAAACGAAAAGTATTGTTTTTGCGCAATACGGCCATAGTTTGTTTTTCTATACTCCGTTCTAAAAACATAGTCCCCGTTTCTGGTACACTCTATTCCACTTTATTTAGTACCTTTTTTATTCCAAAACATAGCGGCAAACCCGCCCTCCCCCTGGAGAGACTTTCCTGCTGAAACATTCTTCAGGTCTGGTTTTCCGAAGCCTGCTATCCGCCCGCCTAGTATTTTTGCCTAGAGCAACTTTCACTAAAGTTTTGTGAAGTGAATGAAATGACGCCGGTAGCAGATTTTAAGTTAACGTTTAATAACCTCAATACATCCGTCTGGAAATGTTGGTCGTACATTTTCAAAACTGAATGTGTCATTTTTAAATCCCCGCAAGTCAGGATTTGTAAAGAAAAACTATTAAAATAATTAAGTACATAGAGAACCTTTCTCTGATTTATTTTCTTATGCATAAATCTTGATTGAGAATGCCAGGAAGACATGTAATTCATTTGTAATAATAGTACTACTAGCGTACCCGTGCGAGAACTCTCCGCACGGTAAACCCCACTCTTTCCCTATCCATTTGTCTATCCTTTTCATTAAGAAGGAAAGTTGTTAATGAAACGTGTTTGTTTAAAAAATGTATAAATGTAACTTCGAATGTACTTTTGTACTTAATTCTAATGCATTTACAGAATATCAAACAAAAATAACAATGCAATTGATGTTGGAAACAAATTTTCAATAAAGGTTTATTCAGCATTACAGAGAGATGTTCTTGAAACAATTCATACTTCATTAAAAAACATTTGAAGAAATTATTCAGTCTTCCTTGAGAGTTAGCTTTTCGCTTTCTTTGATAGTCAGAAAAACATTAGAAAAGGTTTTTACTCTTGAGAAAGCCTACTTAAGTAGTGCGAAATACTGGATCGGGCTACTTCAACCCTATACTTTGCAATCTTATTTAACTTTCCTTGATTTGTTAAGAGGAACAGAGGGGGCTTTGGAGAGTCAGGGTGCCAGCTTGCTAGGGTGCGGAAATTGAAAAATTATTTGTATAATGAAAAACATTGGATTATTTTCTGCGTTGTTACGTATCTCAAGAAAAGCAATTCCGAGCCAAAAAATAATCAAACTAATATTTTCACCTTTGAGTACTAAATACCATTTGTTACCATTAGAAACAATTGGGCTTAGACTTCACTTCGGTACATGGGAATGTTGCTCAAACGGTGTTTCCATTATCTTAACGAACCGACACCTTGAGTTACATGGTGACACTTACAGACCATGGCAAAACGTTAATTGAACAGTTTCACAACACGCATAAGAAACTATCTTCATAGGTATCAAGTAACTATAATAGTACTTCTAGTTGTTGCTGGAGAGCAATCTTGAATTAATGATTATGCAAATAAACCTAATCAGACTGCGCAAACCACGATGTATACGGAAAGCGTAAATATAATATTGAGGAATCTAAGCCTTCTAAGTGTGTCGTCACAAAAATGGCGACCAGCATTTAGGGTTGAAATATTGAGATTGCCATGATAGTATTGAAGCGCGGAACCGAAAATTTAATTGAATGTTGAAAAATCTTACAGATTACGGTGTGGAAAACGTTGCTTTGAGGCCTCTGGCCTCAAAATTTTAGTTTTTAAGGCCCTAAAACCCTTGGTTTAGGAGTTATTTGCCGATATAGATTGGTATGTGATGCAGGTTGCATTTTACATGAATATTTCGATGCGTTTTTTTAAAGAAATTATCCATATTTTTAAAGTCAAAGTGGAATTCGTCAAGTCTCCGTGAAATTCACTTTCTTTAGAGTCCTCATTTATAAAGATTGGTTGCGTGTGAGAGCCGGAACCCAAAGGTATACTACTGAATTAATACAGGAGACGATTGTCGCTGGACTTATTTAAAAGTTTATGACATGGGATTTCAAAAAACTAATCAGGACTTTTTTACCTAAACATATAAATAAATACATATTGCAGTTCAGTTCGTAATTTGACACATTTATTAGAATACTAGCTGAAGTACAACGCGTTGCTGGGGTATTTATCGTATTTATTAGCCAGAAAAAGGAATTCCATCTATGCCCGCCCTGCGGCGGAGTCTACTACTATCTTTTCTGTTGTATCCCCGCCCCGCCCTGCTCCGGCCATCTCTGCCAATCACTCATCTGGAAATAACCGGTGTTCCTGACTTTCTCATTTAAAAAAATATTCACAGTGTTTCTTATTGTGATTTCCTTCCCTCAATTTCACTCACTTTATAACTAACATTAACAAAAAATGTAAAAAAAAATGCATTTACTCACGTGTATTCTCTTCGCGAAATTTTGTGTATTATACTGTGGTACCAATACTTTCTATTAATTGACACATTGTAAAACATACTCTTTTTCATATTTTTACTTTCCCGTATACGTACGTATACACGGAGTGATATACGTAGTATAGGGAAAGTTATGTAATGATGCACGAAAAAATGGCCAATTTTCGGCGGAAAAAAATTAATTGCCGGGCAGTGAAAACGAATAAGTGGGTAAAACCAGTTGCTAAATTAAGAAAACAAATCTCCTAACACGTGGTGTAGCCAGAAACCCTATTTTCTAGGTCCTTGATAACGTAAACCCAATTGAAAGGAAAACGTCCGTCCGTCTGTCCGTCTGTCCGTCTGTGAACACTGCTAGCGCCTAAACCATACGTACGATTTCTTCCAAAATGGATATTCCCCAGTCGATCTGGTTCTAGTCGAAGCTTTGAGATTTTGAAAAAGATTCTTCAAAATTTGGGGGTACTTTATATGAAGCCCCCGGGGATTTTCAAAATTTTCTCGAAAACGGTTCCAAATTTGTTCTTTAAATTTCTTGTATGAACAGAGTAAAATACACTTATTAACATGGCATAGGTCCGATTTTCACGTAAAACTCTGAATTTTCGAAAATTGTGAAAGTTTGAATTTTTTTGGGCGTCTTACTCCAACTACAAAATTGAAGATAGAGATTTTTTCTTCAAATAAAATTTGTTCTGCATTTTGAGTTCTTTAATAAAGGTCATGTAAATGTTTTTCAACATTTTGGTAGTTTTCGTGCAATATGTGCAATTTTAAAAAATTACAAAAACAAGATTTTCTCAAAAACGGCTCCAAATTTTTTCTTTAAACTTTTGTTAGGGATAGTAGTAAATGTACTCTATCAATGACATAAAAGCCATTTTGGTCTATCGGTTGGTTTTTTCAAAAATTACAAAAATGTAAATTTTTTTACTTGTCTCTCACGTCGTTAATATTTACATTATCGGCGATTTTTTCGCATTATTATATTTACGAGTATATATGCTTGAAATAATGTCAAGTAAAGTCTCTCGAAAACACTACCGTTTTCTGTGAAAAGTAGCTCAAATTTCGGCATTTTCAGAAATGCTCAAACGCCATTTTCTCATATGGCTGCAATTTTTTTCTTGAAACTTTTGTAACGGATAGTGCTAATTACACCCTTTAGTATAGGGTAAAGTTTATTTTGAGTTATTTTTTTGATTTTTCAAAAATTATATAAATGTAAAGTTTTTGAAATATCTCACATCTTTATTATGCACATTATCCTCAATTTGTAAAGATTATTATATTTGTGAGTGTAAGTGCTTCAAATAACTTCAAATAAAGTATTTTGAAAACTCAATCATTTTCTGCGAAAATGAGCTTCAAATTTCGGATTTTTAGCAGTGCTAAAACGACATTTTCTCTTAAACGGCACATAATTTTTAAAAGAACATTGCCATTTACGGCTAGGTTTTTGTGTTCTTAAATATTCTAAAATTAATATTTTCGTTCTACCAATAGGAAACCGAAAAATTAAGAAAATGACAAAAAAATGTACTTTTGGCGGTGATAGATGGTAGCTGGCAAGAAAGAGTATGTGGCAATTCCGAATAGCTAGGGAAGACCCAAGAAAATAGAAAACTAATACGGGAAAGTCTGTGCCATTCTGTAGCACCACTAGTTTTCTTCTTCTCGCGTATTTATAAAGAAAACTTTCAAATGTCTCTTTTACTTCACTAATACTTCTTGTCAAAATTACTATCGAATTTAAATAATCATTTCTTTACCATCTAAAGGTACACTTTCACTCTCTACTATAATAAATCACTTCGTACAAAAGTTAATCCATTTGTCACAGTCACGAAGTCTACAAGGACTTGTAGACTTCGTGGTCACAGTTTAAGCCTAACACGTAAATAATTCATAATATGCTTCACATTGGCTCGTTCAACTCGCAAATACGTATTACTCGCGCAACTTTTCTTGACCGATGGATTGAAGAAATGCGGGTGGAGTGGGGGTATTAGTTACGAAATTGGCCACTAGATTATATGAAGCAATGCCAATCTCTGGAGAATCAGACGTCTTTGCAACTTTCTGAATAATTTGCGTTCTAACTTTCGAGGTATCTCCTATGATGGATCTTCACCTGCTTCGATCATTTCTTTAGATTTTTTGGAGAAAATCACGGACAGAATTTCTCGTCTTCAACAGAAAAAAGTTTCTATTTCGCGCCAGTGAAGATGTGTTTGGAAAGTTGTCATCAGTGCTCGCTGCGAGCTTTTGCCGTCAACTGTTTATTGTGCCAGAGAGGGGGAAGCAAGGTCATCGGTCAAGAAAAGTTGCGCGATTAATAATAAACATGTTTAATTTACTATCACTAACCCAGTCACTTTTTCACGCAGAACAGATGTGTGCATTTACACCGTTTTGCGACAATTTCAAGCACTTCCGTCAGCAAAATTTGTTTTTTCAATAATTTCATGTCTCTTCTACACTTGATACATTCACGCCTAGATGCAATTAAAATCAATATTCAAGTTATTTGCATATATAAAGAAAACTGCCATTATCTTTCCTAAATATGAACATTTCAGCTTAAACAATGGAAAGTGCAATGCAACAAACAGCTCACTCCAAGGAGGTTATAGTATATTATAATCTCTTTCCCACAGACACGCAGTTCCTGCATAGATGAACTCAATCGTAGATAGTCATCATCCTCAGGTGGCGCGCAGCTAAACAATTGAACATTGATGCACTCTTGAATCTACGAAGTAATGTTAGGCTAAAAAAGTCCAGAAAAGTAATTATTTTGTGAATATGTTAAGGTTTGTTATTGTAAATCATAGCCTGTAGTAGTCCACACCTTTAAAGGAAGCTAGTATAGAAGTTTCATCGGTATTGGTTCAGTAGATTCAGAGATTATCGCGCTGTAAGTCAGTGCAGTTCTGTCTTTATATATTAGTATAGATTACGTAAAATGACAATACGCGTCTACATCAAACATGATTCAAACAATAGAAACAGTTGCTTGAAATATTTGTTTCTATGATAGTACATGAGAATATTTCCGTAATGTACATTCCTTTTAACCAATCTCCCAGTGATAGCCCAGTCATATACACTGTATACATACATACACAGTCATTCAATGACTTACAGAGTTTCAAAACCAAACCATAACTTTGCAATGTTCTCACGGCTATTCTATTATTCCGATTTACAAGATTTACAAATGGAACGAAGTACATGTCCTGTGGCTTCTATTTACTCACAAAAAACAAATATTCGAAAGAGAGTGACTTACGGAGTTTTAAAATAACCGATTCAATTACCTTTCCCATTCGAACTTGCGGCAATGTTACTTAATAATGAATTGTTTGCCTTTAAAAAAATTACTTCTAATTTGATTTTTACTTTTAATTCCGAATGGGAGTTTGGTGTATCTAAAAGCATTTACGGTTATTGATGTAGTTATTGGTCTAAAATGTCCAGTAATTCCAACTTCAGATTGCCGTTAGAAACCTTACAAAAACGTTGCAATTTCCAGATATCTTTAAAGGTCTGGCATATGATTGCGTATTGATTCGTTGTTTTTTTAAAATAAAGTTTCATTAATGTAAAACATTACTTTGTCTTCAATGATGAAATTGTGATATTGGGATACAACGGGGATACTGTGATTGGAAATCTAATACTTCATCCGTATATTATTTTCTCGTGTACGTACCATACAGAAAACTAGTACGTACCAATTAAGGCATACGGAGTAAAATGCGTAGTACAGGGAAATTTATTAATGCTGCGACAAAAAGCGGTGATTTTTCGACAGGAAAACTAGTATTGTGAGACCCTGATACAAAAAACCTCGATAAATCGTGTTCCAAAATGTAGTAAATTATTTCCTCTAACATGTTATATAGTGAAATTTCATGAATAGTAGGCCCTTGATGATTGTTTCAAAACGTCCGTCCATCTGTGCATCTGTAAACAACTCATGCGCATGAACTATTCGTTTACAAAATGAATATTCTCTAGTCGATCTGGCACGACTCGAACATCTGCTTGAGAAACACTCTTTAAACGTTTGGAGTACTTTACATGAAGCCCCTGAGATGTTTTCAATATGAGTTTTTGAAAATTCTGGCTCTAGTCGCAGCTTTGAAATTTTGAAAAACTTTCTTCAAAATGTGGGGGAACTTTACATGAAGCCCCCCGGACGTTTTCATAATTTTCTCAAAAACGGCTCCAAATTTTTTCTTTAAATTTCTTGTAAGAATAGAGTAAAATACACTTATGAAGGTGGCATACGTCCGATTTTCACGGTTAACTCAGAACTTTCGAAAATTGGAAAAATTTGAATTTATTCGGCCTCTTCCTACAACTACAAAATTAAACACAGAGATTTTTTCTTCAAATAAAATTTGTTCTCCATAGTGAGTTCTTTCATTACGTTCATGCACTTTTTTTTTTTAATTTTAGTAGTTTTCGCGCAACACTGCGTGCAATATGTACAATTTTAAAAATTACAAAAATAAGATTTTCTCGGAAACAGCTCTAATTTTTTTCTTTAAACTATTGGTCAGGATAGTGCCTAATGTACTCTACGAGATGACATAAACGCCATACTGCTCTATTCTTTTGTTTTTCCAAAAGTTCCAAAATATAATTTTTTTGTCTCTCACGTCGTTAGTACTTACATTAGCGGCGATTTGCTCACATTATTATATTGATGAGTACATGTGCTTTAAATAATGCCAAGTAAAGTTTATCCAAAACTCAACAGTTTTCTGAGAAAAGAAGCTCAAATTTCCGCATTTTCAGAAATGCTCAAACACCATTTTCTCAAAAAATTCTCCCAAATTTTTCTTCAAACTTTTCGAACTGATAGTGCTAAATGCACTCTTTAATATGACGTAAAGTTCAATTAGGGGTATTTTTCGTTTTTTTCAAAAATTGTACAAAAGTAAGTTTGTGAATGATCTCCTCACTCCGTTAGTATGCACATTTCCAGCAAGTTGTAAACATTATTGTATTTGTCAATTGATAAACTTCAATAGAGTTCTAATGATGTTTTTCGAAAACTCAAAATTATATGTGAAAAAGAGCTTCAAATTTCGCATTTACAGTTATGCTTAAACGTCATTTTCTTAAATACGGCATCGAATTTTTCAAAGGAAAATTGCCATTTAGGACGAGATTTTACTGTTTTTTATATTCTTAAAATAATATTTCTGTTCTACTATTAGGAAACCGAAAAATTAATAAAATGTCAAAAAAGATGTATTTTGGGCGGCGATAGATGGCAGCTTACAAGAGAATATAGCAAGTCCGAATAGCTAGCCGAGACCCAACAAAATAGAAAACTAATACGGGAAAGTCTGTGCTATTCTGTAACAACACTCGTATATGCATGTATATACGGAGTAATATACGATAAAAATCGATTTCGAGATTTTAATAGAAATACACTTCATGGAGTCCCCTGATGGTTTTCTACTTTCCCGTATAAGTACGTATATACGGAGTATAAGTAGCGTTTATTGTTTATTGACAGAACAATTTTTATACATGGTGGTAGATTTGCACTATATAGTATGTATATATTGGATGGTTGGAGAGTTCAAGATTGTTTTGACCTTTCTTGCGTTATTTATAATAGTCTGAGGATTTCCTCTCTTGTGTCACTGACGCACCTCTTTTGTATTATTTACACTATCATTACTTCAACAACCTACATCTAATTAAAATTACTTCATAGGCGACTCTATCGCGTCCTGTCGCGACTCTGTCGGAGTAATATACATATTATAGGGAAAGGTATGTAATTCTGCGCGAAAAACGGCGGATTTCCGTCAGAAAAAAAATCATTGCCGGACCCTGATAACGAACTAGTGGTGCTACAGAATTGCACAGACTTTTCCGTATTAGTTTTTTATTTCCTTGGGTCTGAGCTAGCTATTCGGAATTGCCACATATTCTTGCCAGCTACCATTTATCGCTACCGAAGTACGTCAGTACCATTTATCGCCACCGATTTTTTTTGACATTTTCTCAGTTTTTCGGTTTCTAAATCGTAGAACGGAAATATTAATTTTAGAATATTAGAGAACATAAAAACCTCATCCTATATGGTAATTTTCCTTTAAAAATTTGTAGTCTTTTTTACGAAAATGATTCGTAAAAATGATGTGCTTAAAAATGCAAAATTTGAAGCTCTTTTTCACAGAAAATATTTGAGTTTACAAAAAACTTCATTTGAAGGCATTCAAAGCACATTCACACAGGAATACAATAGTGTTTACAAATTGCTGGTAATTTGCATATGAAAGATGTGAGAGATCTTTCAAAAAAATTACATTTCTGAAATTTTTGATAAAACAAAAAATACCCCAAATTGATCCGTTAATATGCACATTTACAGCAATTTGTAAAGACTATTGTATTTGTGAGTTAATGTGCTTCAAATGACTTCTAATGAAGTTTTGGGAAATCACAAAAGATTTCAGTGAAAAAGAGCTTCAATTTTCGCATTTACAATAGCGCTTAAACGCCATTTTCTTAAAAAAGATTTCAAATTTTTCAAAGAAAATCGCAATTTAGCAGGAGGTTTTATTGTTCTTTCATATTCTTAAAATAATATTTCGGATCTACTATTAGAAATCGAAAAATTAAGAAAATATGAAAAAAATGTAGTTTGGGCAAAGATAGATGGCAGCTGGCAAGAGTCATGTCCGAATAGCTAGCCGAGGCCTAAGGAAATAGAAATCTAATACGGGAAAGTGTGTGTCATTCTGTAGCACCTCTAGTTTTCTATCAAGGACGCACAAAACAGGAAATCTGGCTATACCACGTGTTAAAATATTTTTTTCTACATTTAGCAACTTAATTTATCCACTTTTTCGTTATCAGGGCCCGGCAATGAGTTTTTCCTGCCAAAAAATTGTCGTTTTTTTCGCGCATTACATAACTATCCCTATACTACGTATATTACATATGTATACGGGAATGTAAAAAGCTACAAATTTCCAAGTAATTAATTTTTTATTCTTGTGATAGCGGTGCTAACTTGACACACGTTAGAATTTTTTTTCGTAAAATTACATTGGTTTTGTTTCAAGAGTAACAAAATGTATTTTATGAGCAGAATTGAGTAACAAAAAAGCGATCTATTCTCATGTAATTATTTTTTAATTTGTAATTTCTTGGTTTTCTTGTGATTGCGATGCTAACTTGCTGTCAAGTTAGACGGATGTTTAATAAGAGTCAAATGAAGAGCGACACAGGTTATTTTTGTAAAGCAAATTAGCAACAACTAGTAGCCCCATTTTCGGATATAGCTCGTTTTTTCGAAAGTTGGAAAAAAAATTAAAACTACAAATTGAAGACAGATTTTTGCCTCAGACAACGCCTGTTGTACGCAATTAGCTCTTCAAAAAATGTTATTTACAATTTTTTAATAAAAAACTAGTCGTTTTTGCGTAATTTCTGTTTGAAACTAATGAAGTATATATATACACACACACATATCGGTTTCACACCAACTTCAGGGCACGAGAAAAGTTGAATGAATGATATAAACTAGTGGTGCTACAGAATGGGACAGACTTTCCGTATTAGTTTTCTATTTCCTTTGGTTTGGGCTAGCTATCCGGAGTTGCCACATACTCGTGCCAGCTGCCACCTATCGCCTCTTATACTACATTTTTTGACGTTTTCTTAATTTTGTGTTCTTCTTTTAACTATGCCAATAAATGAGTAACCAATAACAGGAAACGTCTAATACCAGGGTTGGGGCATAAGTCATGACAATAATTTTTTTATGAGAATACGAGTACGGGCGGAAAATGCAAAATATACACATCAAAGGGCAGAGTATGAACTGAGTACATGGACATATAACGACACAACAAAATTGTTCTTATATTTAATAAAGTATTTTGAAATCACAGTTCTGGTTTCGTGTTCCAAAGCATTTTCGTATATACGAGTTTACAACATTTCAAAAGCATTATGCACGCTTTCTAAAGGCTCGTTTCGGCACGTGCTCGATTACTTCACATGCCACGTCTGTCCGCATTCTTACAGAACGCCACGTGCATTGCTGGTCACTGGTTGCTATGCATCCTCGCAGAAATCCTCGTGATCATCTCGCGACTGTCCGGTATGGAAAGACATTATTCCCTAGAACTTCCACCAATTCCCTGTGACATTCTCGAGCATTTCTACAATGGAGAACGGCTGTCATGAAGAACGAACACTGCTCGAAACACGTTACATTTATCTCGTACAGCGGTAGTTGGAAAACCCATTTCACGTTTCTTTCTGTACTAATACAGACACTCACAGAAACCTCTCTGAATGTGAATACACCTTACTGCAGCATTTCTCTCACTCTACAAATGAAATTGTGCGCTATGATTACATTTCTTTTGAGGAAAAAGAAGTTGCCATGACTTCTGCCCGAACCCTCGAATTTTATTCTCGTAAATTTCTGACTTGCGAAATAAGCACAGAAATTTGGAATTGTGGAAACTTTTATAAAGCGCACATTATTATTTTTTGGTACGTAATGTATTATACCTGAATTTAGTTAAATAAAATAAAATCATTTGACACGAATAGTATGTATGATTAATTGATAAGTACCTCTATCATGTCTAAATAAAATAAAATGACTAAAATGTCGAATAAGATAACCATGATACGAAGTTGCGATTATTTACAATATGCATTAATTTAAATTATATTTATTATAAAAGTTCTTCTTCTTCTGCTGCTGCAAGCATTAGAACTTTCGTTCCGGTGCGTCTCCTTTTATTGGTCCTATCTATCTTCTCTTCGGTCTTCCTATGTTTCGGTTTCCTCTTGGCTTATATTTCAGAATCTGTTTTGGTATTCGTGTGTCCTCCATTCTATCAATGTGGTCTCTCCATGCTTTCCTTTATTCGTCAATTTTGCCATTTAGATTATAAATTCCTAGGCAGTTTCGTATCTCTTCATTGCGGATCCTCTCTCTCCTTGTGGCACCAATACAACCCCTCAAAAATTTCAGTTCGGCAGTCTGAATCCTACTGCGAATTTTTGTGTCCATGGTCCAGATTTCACATCCATATAGCCCACAAGGAACCGCTAAGGTTTTATAAAATTTCATGATCGTATCTTTCCTGACTTTACTTTTTAGTGTCCTCCTAATAGTTCCACACATTCTGTTAAATTTTTCAATTTTCTTATCTGCATCAATTTCTCCTTTGTAAGACAGATCACAACCCAGGAACTTAAATGAACTTACTTGTTCGATGTTTTGGCTATTAACCACTAATTTACATCTAATTGGGTATTTCCCTTGGAATGCCATTGACTTAGTTTTTTGAATAGAAATCTCTAAATTACATTCTTTAATGATCATCTGCAGTTCATATAGAGCTCTTTGTAGAGTGTCTTCATTATCATATATCATCACTTGGTCGTCCGCAAACAGAAGTGTCATTATAAATTTTTTATTATTAAAATTATCGGTAAAATTTAAAAACTTAATCTTCTGCTTGCATATTCTGATAGCATCGTCAAGATAAATATTAAAAAGGGTGGGTGACATGCAGCACCCTTGTCTCACTCCTTTATTTATAAACTCTTTGAGAATTTTACCTGATTTCGTTCTTACATTAATTTGGGTATCTTTGTACATGTTTCGAATAACTTCGATTAGATGCTTTGGTATGCCTCTTCTGTCCATAATTGACCATAATTTTCCTCACAGAACGTTATAAAAAGCTTTTACATAATCTATGAAGACCATATATGTTTGTAGATTGAATTCTCGTCTCTTTTCAATCAATAGTTTTAACACAAACATATTATCAGACTCCCTTTTCTAAATCCTGTTAGTTCTTCCAGAATTATTGCTTCCATTATTTTCTTCATTCTATTATTAATGATTTTAGCATAAACTTTATTTATAATAGAATTAATATAAAAGTTAATATAAAGAATATAAGTTATTTATAATTATTAATTGAAAAAATATTAATAATTAATTAAAAAATTAATGAACAAAAACAATAAATTTTATATAAAATTAATAAATTTGTCACGCGTTCCGGTAATTAAAATTTTAGAAATCAAGCGCTGGGTAAAACCATCAGCTGGCAAAAAACGGATGAATCCAATCCTGAATTTCCGAATACATACATGATTGTTAACAATAGCAGAATCTACCTCTAGACATTTCAGAACATCATGCAGATTAATCCAACAACTTTACAGAGAATTGTACCCAATGAATTATCTGCTGGGCTCTTCTATTTGCACATGTTGGAGCAGATTGTATCTGCTATGAACCAGTCGTATGTTGGGTAAAAAAACTATATGCTGGTGTGTCAATTTTCAGAATATTATAGTTTTAATACCACCGCTGAGAGTTATTAGTTGCATGAAATAATTACCTTGACGAGTGTGGCAAATTTTCCGTACAGAAAAGAAGAGAGTGATGTAAAAGTTTGTTCTTTAAAATGCCATTCCTATCACAAAAGGAGCCGTGAAGCAATAGTGTCGCTTAGGAACAGTTGACACGACAAATAGTCACTGGTTATAAGCAATATGAAGCCACGATTAAACACGCGAAGAAAACTTGGCATGGGCATGAGGCAGCAGGAAAAGAGGCCATTGTAAGGAACGATCAGAATAAACCAATGTATCGTTATCAAAACTCTGCGTAGTATAATGTATTTGGTGTTTTGAGTGGATTGTCTGATTTTTGCCAGCTAACTAACGGCGAACCCCATGCCTCGGTCTAGATTAATTCCCAGGTTTCAGAGGGGGGGAGTAAAAGACACGTAGCGAACATTACGTATTCCCTTCTCCGTGACTAGAAAACTCCGCTTGCCTAAGCTTTCCATCGTCTCACAGTTACAGAAACTGAGACCATAAGCTACAACTCTATTTTACACCGTCGGGGAATCAAACCCGAAATCGTACCATGGGATTTCCGGGACTTGCTGTCCATGAGCCCATCTTAAGGCTGCGTAGTACGCCTAAAATGAATAAAAATGCATGCAATGCATAAAATGAAATTGCAGCAGCGTTTCAAAACATTGATTAGTGATTCCGGGCGCAACAACTAAGAACATTCGACTCTTAAGTGTAGTGAATTTTTTCATCGCGGGAGCTGGCGGTGACCTTCCCCTGCTTGATGGTTAGACATACGTCGGCTTGCGCGGATTGTCCCCAACCAGGTATCTCCCACTAGCGTGATACCGCCCCAGTCGCGACAAGCTTAAACCTCCTGATTTGTCTCCCGACAGGTGTGGTAAAGAGTGTATGTATAAGGGGTGAGGATAGGACAAAGAAAAGGAAGGAAAATCGCGCGCGGTCCATGGGCCATTTGTTAAAGTACTGCTCCGGCATTCGCCTGGTGTTGATTGACGTCACGCCCCTATGCCCGACCCCCCAATGAGCGACCGATCGTGAAAACGAAATGATTGGCTTAGCGAATGGTGTGCAAAACAGCCACCGAGTTTGCAACGGATGAGTAGGGTTCTTCGGGGTGCAGTTTTTTTATGACGATGAGTGTATTTATTTTGAAATATTTGAAATAAAAATTGCTAGCTCTTTAAGGGAGTATCGACAAAGCAAGGAAAGCAATAAAGGAATTCCTTTCACTGTCGCGAATTTCTGTGAATTACGTGTCATTGTTGTCTTTATATAGCTGTATGGTATCAGGCTTCTTTTTCCGATACAAGTTTACAAACCTTTTGTATTATATTTTAGTCGAGTCGATAGGTATTGAAATATGCGGGTTACCTGGAAAAAGGTCATAAAAACTTTTTCTTTGAGTATATTGTATGTACCCAGGCACTATTTAAACCCCCAGGTTTTCGACCTCCCAGACCTTGTACTAACTCCGGGATGCCGGAAAGAACGGTATTTTTTCTGACTTGTTTCGGTTTTTCCTCCATAGATGTTTAACCTTACAAAATCGAGTAGAAAAATACTTCAAATGAATATTAAAGAAGATACAATTTAGTACCACTTTTGTATAAACCGTTTTTTAAACAATTTACCAAGCGAGTTACAGATTTTCGAAAGAACGCTATTTTTTTTATTCTCAAAAATGTGTGCAAACATACACATGTTTGTAAGATTATAATCACCCCATAATAAATATAATAGTTATTACTTGTAATAAATTTATCTCATCGCCGATGTAAACATTCCTTCATAAATGTACCCATTGCCATATACTTTATCACTGGGCAACTACAATCGGGAAAAAGAGCACACTAGGGGTAAGACACTCCTAGAGGGGTGGGTGAGAAGGGAGTGATGATTACAAACAAAACCATTAAGCAACAGTAATGCACACACTGCATATAACGTGCACTGAGCGGGCAGTGTCCATGACTGGTCTCGCTGCCTGGTAGATAATTGTACACTCAAATTTTTAAAGAGAATAAAATTTCCTGCTTCCGTATATTTTTTCTAAACCTTACACTAAGCGCCCTACAGCCTTAGAACAGAACAAAAAAGCTGAAGATTGGTAGGCGAGGTTAGAGACCCACCAGCCACCTGATTACTGGGTCCTGCGTTTTGTTATTTCATGTGTAACGTTTTGGTGAAAGTTTGTACTAGTTTTGTTGAAATACTTTTTAGCAACATATTGAAAAAATCTTTAAATTTTCGTGGAACCATTTAAGTGTGGGCCTGAGCAAGTTGTTCCAGCAGCCCCATCCCCTGGGCGCCCTCGTCGTACATCATCGCGATGTTTGGTGCTATAATATAACCTACACCAAGGGAACAATGTTTGGAGTACCATAAGAATTTACTAAAATATGGGATTGTCTTGAAAAACAAAAGAGATTACAGGTTTCAAAATTGTTAATAAAAATTTCCCTTTCAACAGTTTCCATAAAGATTGAAGCAATTTAGTACCAACAGCGTTTGTCAGAAAAGCTTCGATAGTAAATACTGCAATGTACTGCTAGAATCTGATGGTGATGACGTAATGAATCTGCAGAGTTTTCTAGCAGAAGTAGCTTCTGATCAAAACATTTATTTTTAGCATCAGAGACAATTCAAATATGGCCAGATCATACGTTTTTCCCTTCATGCTTTTATTTGGATGTGATACATTCACCCAACGTAGACAATTGAAGGAAATATTCTGCAGTGGAAACAAGAGTGATTTGTCTGAAATATTCTGTGATATCAGGCAGAAACTACAACAGAACAATTCCTGAAGCTCATGAAATCTTTTTTGTCTATTTGTACGGTAAACAAATGAACGGGAGCACTGGACGATCTCTGTTACCAGGTTCTTTCAAAGACGATAATAATACCTAAGTTTTGTTTACCCATGAATCCATATGGGACGCAGACCGCCAATATGCATGTCGTACCTACCATCATGTCAAGTTTTGGAAGACAAATTATTCTTTAGGATTTGTGCTGGTCGTCTAGCACACACGTGCCTAATTAAAATAATATGAAATCCATCGAAATAATTCTCATTTCATATAATCAAATGGCATGTTGGGGCATGTAGCTGCAGAAAATCTGGACTGAAGTGATCTTCTCTTGGCAAACAGTTCTGAGCATGCAGGTGGCAATTCCCCTGAAACTGACGAGGCTGGGAATAGCATTTAATTTATTGTTCAAAAGGAAGCCTTATTATATTGAAGACAGCAATTAATTTAATGTAGATCTTGAACGAGAAACATAAGGAACGTTCAACCTTGCCTGTCTCGTCTACTATGCCCGCTCTAAACGCATAGCACGGGATACGTATGCATTGCGGGTTGCATGATTTTGTTTGTAAATATCACTATCACACCCACTCCTCTAGGGATGTTTCATCCCCGGTGTATTACTTTCCCCATTTTAATTGCGCAGTAATAAACTATACGTAGTTTTGTTGAAATGGCACTATTCTCGCGTTGAAGACAAGCTGAAACACGAGAACACTCATATACACATCCATCAATGTTTTTTGGTATATTAATATTTTTGGCAATGGATACATTTATGAGGCAATGTTTAAAGTGGCTTTGAGATAAATTATATTATTACACATAATAACTATTATATTTACTATACGTTGATTATAATCTTACAAATATGCGTATGTTTGCACACATTTTTGAGAATCGAAAAAATAGCTTTCTTTCGAAAACCTGTAGCTCGCTTAGTAAATGGTTTCGAAAAAAAAAATGCTTTATGAAAAATTGTAGTAAATTGTATCTTCTTTAAAATTCATTTGAAGAATTTTTCTACACGACGTAAGGTTAAAGAGCTATAGAGGAAAAACCGAAACAAGTCAGAATAGATACTGGTTTTTCGGGCCTCCCTAAATTAGCACTGGGTCTGGGAGGTCGAAAACTTGGTGTTTTAATTAGTGGCTGAGTACATACAACATCCTCAAAGAAAGAGTTTTTATGATCTTATTCCAGGTAAAATGTACATACCTACTGGTCTATTTTATGCAGTTGTAGAATTCACATAGTTTTGACAACACTGCGATGGAAACAGTGAGTTGTTCGCTTCTTGGTTGAATTGGACGTTTTCGAATAATAGCTAAGATGTTAGCATAGAAAGTGCAATATTTCAATCCTACGTAGCTCTTTCCAGTAATATGGAAAAGTATGTGCTGTTGTAGCACCTCGTTTTAATTTTTATTTTTATAGTTAATTCACTAAATTACACACTAGCTTGTAGAAATACGTATGTCACAAACTGTGAAGTAATTCTCACCCATACAATAAGTATTTTGTTAAGTTTTAACATCAACCTTTCACACGTATCGGCTTACACACAAGTGGAGCCGCTGCCAGCTGGTTCCAGGCGGGGCCGGGCGGGGCCGGGCGGGGCCGGGCGGGGCCGGGCGGGGCCGGGCGGGGCCGGGCGGGGCCGGGCGGGGCCGGGCGGGGCCGGGCGGGGCCGGGCGGGGCCGGGCGGGGCCGGGCGGGGCCGGGCGGGGCCGGGCGGGGCCGGGCGGGGCCGGGCGGGGCCGGGCGGGCCGGGCGGGGCCGGGCGGGGCCGGGCGGGGCCGGGCGGGGCCGGGCGGGGCCGGGCGGGGCCGGGCGGGGCCGGGCGGGGCCGGGCGGGGCCGGGCGGGGCCGGGCGGGGCCGGGCGGGGCCGGGCGGGGCCGGGCGGGGCCGGGCGGGGCCGGGCGGGGCCGGGCGGGGCCGGGCGGGGCCGGGCGGGGCCGGGCGGGGCCGGGCGGGGCCGGGCGGGGCCGGGCGGGGCCGGGCGGGGCCGGGCGGGGCCGGGCGGGGCCGGGCGGGGCCGGGCGGGGCCGGGCGGGGCCGGGCGGGGCCGGGCGGGGCCGGGCGGGGCCGGGCGGGGCCGGGCGGGGCCGGGCGGGGCCGGGCGGGGCCGGGCGGGGCCGGGCGGGGCCGGGCGGGGCCGGGCGGGGCCGGGCGGGGCCGGGCGGGGCCGGGCGGGGCCGGGCGGGGCCGGGCGGGGCCGGGCGGGGCCGGGCGGGGCCGGGCGGGGCCGGGCGGGGCCGGGCGGGGCCGGGCGGGGCCGGGCGGGGCCGGGCGGGGCCGGGCGGGGCCGGGCGGGGCCGGGCGGGGCCGGGCGGGGCCGGGCGGGGCCGGGCGGGGCCGGGCGGGGCCGGGCGGGGCCGGGCGGGGCCGGGCGGGGCCGGGCGGGGCCGGGCGGGGCCGGGCGGGGCCGGGCGGGGCCGGGCGGGGCCGGGCGGGGCCGGGCGGGATGAAGTGAATGCTTCATTCACAAACATCGCATAGTACGCTAAGACAGTTTACGCCGTCTAGGTCCCAGCGTCGGCGCTTATCTGCGTATCAGTGACCTTCATTCAACACAGTCCTTTATCTCGCCACAGTGGGTCGAATGATACCTCACCCACGGCCCGAGTTTTGTCTGGTTTAGGGTTACCAGATGTTCTTTAGCAGGACAAATGATGTACGAATATTTAGCGATTGTCCTGGCGTCCGAACTTATTTTCCAAAATCAGCAAATTGTCATAGGATTTTCGTGTTACAAGTAGCGATCGTCTTTTCAAGCACCGTAAACTAATGTTGTTATTTTTTCTGAAGTTATAATTGATTACGTTCTTTACTCCAATCTCTTTGACATTAAGTTAGTGTGCCGTGTGTCAACGTTGCATCGTGCTTCTTAACATGTTTAAAATTGATCGTTTCCATTGGGGCTTCGTATCACACTCCTTATCTATTAAGACATGAGCTCACCTTCTAAGAGAATTTTAGATTTCACAGTAAGTTTGGTAAAAATAAACACCAAGAAACAAGTCACCCCTTCCACGTATGACTTGAACAAAAGTGTGTCAATTTCAGCATAGTTTATGCATGACGTATCGAAACAGTGTTTGGAGTTCCCTGTATGGTATAATGAAAAGAAAAAATACGTGTACGTTTACTGGTGAATTGGAGGCGAAATACAAACACTTCAAAAATGGTCGCATTGCCGAGGAATCAGTGTGCTCAGTTTGCAAATTCTGAACGTACGTATCTGTTGAGCCGTTGTTTTAATAAGACCTGCTTTTGTTCTACTTTTTAAACTCATTTGTCCTTTTTTAGGCTCATTCTTATCTGGTAACCCTAGTTTGGTTTTCAAGCGAACTTTGAACCACCAAAGGTGAACCATGTAGTGACGACTCGTGCCCTGGATTGATTGATTGATTGTTCGATTCCGGGAGCGTCAACTACAGAGGTCATTAGTCCCGTATGTGTGGTGCGTGTTTTTTCCTCAGCAGGTGGCAGTGATCTTGTCCCCGCTGGATGGCGATATCCGGCGCCGACCTACCGTCGACTAGCGGGGTTTTCCTCTCAACGAGATATCTCCCACCAGCGGGGCACCGCCCCCGCCGGCACAAGCTGTAAGCTCCCGAGTGGTCTCCCGGCATGTGTCGTAGTGTGGTGCATATTAGTGTGTGTGTGTGTGTGTGTGTGTGTGTGTGTGTGTGTGTAAGGGGTGAGGTTGGACAAGGAAGAGGAAGGAAAGATCGCGCGCGGTCCATGGCCCGTATATTAGGGCACTGCTCCGGCATTCACCTGGTGTTGATCTGAGAAATCACAGAAAACTACCGATCAGAGCAGCCGGCCGCTCCTTCTCCTCCAGACAGCGATTGAATTCGACCTCGCTGACAAGCTAATGCGAAAATCCTCCCGCCATCGGGACTCGAATCTAGGACCTCCCGGTCAGAGGGACTGCAGTGACATCAGTTGATGCACTGAGCTATACAGCGTGTCGGGGAGGAAACGTCGAAACTTCGAAAATAAGCTCTTAAGGCAATTCTAAGCATATTTTGTCTCATAAACTACGTGGATGTTCCGAATAGGTTAGCCGCTATTAACACTCAAAAGGTTGGTTTGAAAAAATCATTTTTAAGCACAAAATGCTTTATGGAAGCATAAAAAACTCCAGAAACCTGTTAATTGTTTATTATTAACAAAAGAAATTAACATATTTGTTCAGAAAGAAAAATTAGGCCTGAAATAAAAAAAACAGTCGAATTGTGTAAATTAAGTGCTTTTTTTATTTCTCGCTTAATTTTTCTTTCTGAACAAACATGTTAATTTCTTTTGTTAATAAAAAAATTACGTGTTTCTGGAGTGTTTCTATGCTTCAATAATGCAAGTTTTTGCCCAGAAATCAATTTTTCAAACCAACTTTTAAATGTTAATAGCGGCTCAACCATTCGGAATATCCACGTGGTTTATTAGACAATATATGCTTAAAAATGTCTTAAGAGCTTATGTTCCACGTTTCGACGTTTCCTCCGCGGACACCCTGTATCTCCCGGTCGTGTCCTGGAGCCAGGCGATTTAAATAATTAAAGAGACGCTCACACACGTCTTCGCTATTAATTTTCTCGGTGTAGAAAGAATAATTATTAGGGAGTGGATTTTTATGCCCTAAAAAATCTTGAAATGTGCTTCTAAAAATATGCATTTATGACCTACAAAATCCGAAATATGTCTTTTAATAAGCACTTAAAATTAACAATACTTCATTTCTCCTGCAAACCTGTCTTGATAACATTCTTGGATTGAAATGAAAATTTTCTTGGAATGAAAAGATATATTTTTTGCGCAATCGTAATATAATCTACCCTACTTTGCGAGAGAAATAATCAAAGTAAATATTCACCTTAGTGAAGTACATTGTATGTCTTGCTGAATTTCTTCTGACTCGTTTAAAAATATGCTCTCAAGAAATATCCCACATTTGCAACAAGTATTTTATCATACACAGAAAACACAAAAACGAAAACTGTGACTGGCTCTTTCGAATCAATGAACGCTCACAATTACATAAGGTTCTTTGAAAAGATGAAACGTTTTATAGATTAGTCTCTTTATTAACGAAATATGGAAAATATGCGCCTATAATTTACACGAACATGCACCAACAGGAAAAATCAGCCAAGTATGCGCAAATATGTACTAACATATTAATCTATATAGCATCATGTTCTAACCAAACGTCGAGAAACTTCACTTAGATATGCCCTGAACCAACGGACAAAAATATGCAAAATCATAGAAATCCGCTCACTAATAATTATTATCTAACAAGAGAGATACTACTGGGCGTCTCCTAGCAACAAAACTGCAAATTATGTTCCCGTGCTTAATTCGTTAATGCAATTGTTCATATGTAAGCAGTTCACTAATAAAAATATCATCGACACTACCTCTTGAAATACCTTCGCCCACATGACGTCCATTTGTTTCGCGATCAGTCAAACTGGTCCCTTCTTAAAGTAACTCCTCTATACCATGAAGAGTCGATGCACAGAGCCAGATAAATACTTCAACGGGCAGAAAGAGTCCCAACCACGGGGCTCCTACTAATATACAAATTTTGCATGTTGACTTATACAATCAAAATAAATAAGAAATTACGATAAACTAAAATCATCAGAACATGTACGTAAAAAATATCAGATTTTCTGAGTAATTAAGAAAAAGAATTAAATTGATCACTCTGAAAGCATATTACCCATAACATTTTGTTATTATTTTCAACTGAGTAGATGAAAGTGCTTAGTCGAATGTGCACATTCATTCTTCAAATTGGGATTTTGTAATAATAAATTGGAAATCCGAATTGGCTTTAATACTTCGGGAGTATCCCAACGAAATCGGGACATCAGGCAACCCTGGTCAAGGCCTTCTTCGTATTGCTTTCCGACCATTCTACACTCGACGATCTTGTATACTTAAGTTCTGACGCGTTTTACATTCTCGCATGCTACTTATGCAATGTAGAGAAAGTATTGTAATGTTGCAGAAAGAAAGGCGATTTTTCGACAGACATACTTTTATTGTGAGTACATGATACTAAAAGAGTGGATAA
Organism: Acheta domesticus; assembly: GCA_031308135.1. NCBI lineage: Eukaryota > Metazoa > Arthropoda > Insecta > Orthoptera > Gryllidae > Acheta > Acheta domesticus. The sequence goes on from JAHLJT010003656.1 coordinate 90,663,199, forward strand.
ATCTTGTTCCAAAATGCAATGTATTACTTCTAACACATTGTTTAGTCAGAATCCATGTTTTGTGGGTCCCTGATATCGAAAAATTGGTTGACGGCAAAACGCTTGTCTGATCAACGCTACCGTCTTAAACACTTGCTTAGCTGCTTAAGCTAGCAACTTGTGCACAATTTTCACCAAAATTGATATCCCCAAATCGACCTGGCTGATGTCACAGCTCCTTGAATTTGAAACATATTTTGATTTTGGGGGTTACTTTATCTGAACTTTTGCCATGTTCAAAATTATCTTAAAAATGTTTCAAATGTTTTGTTTATTTTTTTTCTCATGTGGAATAAAAAACCATATAAGAATGACGTATGTTTCATTTTCGTTGAATTCTCTGAATTTTCGAAAATTGAAAGAGTTAAACATTTTTTCGGTATCTTTCTACAACCACAGTATTCATCTCGCACGGCGGTAGTCAGACAATCGATTTCACATTGCTCTTTGACCTTACAGAGACATTCAAAGACCATCTGTTGTTGTGAACACACACTGTATTTCTTTCACACGATAAATAAAATTGAATAATCTGATATTTCTTTAAAAAAATAGTTGCCTTGAAAATAGTTCCCAACCCTTGTAAATCAATTTGCAAAATTTACAAAGTATAGTTAACAAGTGTGGGTTGTTAAACTATAGTAGTTAAGTTAAAGTATAGTAGATAAAATTAAATGAATGAAATAAATGTTCAACATATAAGCCCCCATTTTTCGCTTTGGCATAGTAGAAGCACCACATCATCTCCTTTAATTCATCCCGGGTCCATCTCTGACGATGGCTTCGAGCTACTGCCGGCTCTGGGTCCCTGGGACTAACATCCGTGGGATGGCCAGACGTCGACAAGGTGACATTAGCTCGGTTTCTGTGCAGGTATGGGACACGGTAGAACAAGGCACGTTAAGGTTTATTACATTGCTTGTTCTATCCATTTTGCTCATTGGTTTCAAGTGAAGATTCGCAGGTAGCAAATTAGAGTTCACAGATCACACTTAACCTTTGGGTTGTTTCCTGTCATCCGTTACTGCGACCCATAGTGGCCTCGGGGCATCCCCCCGCAGGGCCCAGCAAGGGGTTCCTCCGATCGCCAGTCGGCATTACTAAACCCCACGGGATTTTCACTGACTGCTGAAGGCAGCCTCCTTCGCTGGATAATGCAAGGTTCGGGCCTCCACTCTAATCAGTGGCCTGGTGTGCCAACCCAGTTTCTCTCCTGTACCCTTCATGGGCCGATAGCAGGAAGTCCAAAGGTTCATGATCCTTCCCTCTCTACTTACTTCCCACTCTCCTCAAAATGGAGTACTTCTTCGTCTGACCCCTCACCTTCAACCTATTCAGCAAGGGAGGCTCTACCAGTAGCTAGGCTACCACTGGCATAGCTTTAAGGCTCATGGGGGTACTCAAGCTCCACCACCAACTGCAAGGTCGTGTACTACTTAGGTGGAGTTATTATTATTATTATTATTATTGACGTAAATATTTTTATGCGATGTGTTTTGTTCTTTTTATTGTAGTTTCTCTTTCATTGAATACAAATTGTTCCCCTCATTTTTATAGCAATATGCCACGATTTCACTTCAAGGGGGCAAGCAACCCTATTTGCGTAGATTCCTCGGAACAATTCCAGTTAGATGCCGTAGCAGTTTTCCATGCCCATAAAAGTACGCGCTTGTTGATTACTACATTGCTTTGAATGTACCAGGGGAGTTTTGGAGGCACTTAGCTTTTCACTACATTCTCACCCCCATCAGATGTCCGAAGGCGCACCGTCAGTTAGACATCTGGATTGGATGTACTAGAACATCTGGATTGGATCTTTATTAACCTGGGTGGGCCGTTTCGTCAGCTCGAAGCTTACTAGCTTCCCAAGTTGATATACTGTGTCGGAGTCATTCGCTATGTATACGCCATCGGATATTTATATTGGAGTCATCGCCACTCACATTAAGGGGACAAGTCCTCTCCATTTCCACTATGTATGTGCGGGGGGGATATACTGCACGCCGAATCTGAGCCCAACTGAGGGTCACCCGGGCTCTAGGAATCCCTGGCGCACGGGGCCCATAACCATCTCCCCGCTGCGCCCACATACAGTGAAATTATTTTAGCGTGGCCGCTCAAGGTCAGGCCTTAGAGCTACCGAAAGATTCCATTCCTTAAACCTATCGCTTTAGGGGGGAGCGCGTCCCTTCCCAGGACGTGTTGACAGCCCAACTCCAGTTGAGTAAACATTGACCCTGACTATTCGTCTCCGCAAGGTGCCAGTTTTCAGCTGCATTTCCCTAACAGAGTACAGCTATTTGTATGAACTTCTGTATAAGTGATTATTATTTTGTTGTGATCACTGCGATGAGTCCTGTTCACAGCAGCTTCCGTATGGACATCCTTCACAATCAGACACGAGAAATTGTTGCAAAAGTATATCAATTTGTGAAGACAAGCAAAATAAGGCATTGAAAATATCAAAACAGTTCTTAAGGCAGTAATTGCTGCTTCGAATATTTCAAAAAGATCTATTTGCATAATTAATAAGGAAATTAATTATATTCAATCAGGAGAATCGCGTCCATTTTCTGCTCCTAATAAAGGGAAGAGAAAGGACGTGGAATATGCTCTCGACAGTTTCAATGAGTGAGATTCACCGCACAATGATTTAATGCACCATATCAAGAAATCGTTATTTTTTCGGGAAACAACGCGAACGATAGTAAATGACAGTAATACTAGTTATGATAGTGAGGAAAAGGGTATAAGTGACAGTGGAAAACATATGAATGATGAGGACAGAACCAGGACCACCCGTGAATTTGGTGTTTCTCCATTACTGAGCGAAGACACTACAGCAAATTGATTTCCAAGGCCGTTCGCTAGCATGTGCGGTGCGGTAGATTAATGTTTTTGGTATGGGCAGACGAGCCAGGCGCGAGCGAGCGCCGCCTCCTGGGTCCCTCCCCACTACTTTCTACTCGCAAATCCCAGCGGAACTCTAGAAAAATTTTGCTGTAGCAGTCGATATAAAACCGAGAAACTTGGCAACCGGGCGGGAGTTTCCCATTGCCCGCCAAGACTACTAGGTCCCGATCCCGCTCGCGAGCAATTCAAGGTACAGTCTGTCGTTATCCATACATATGATACAATTCGAATGAATCACGCAATCCACTCGAGCTCAAAGGCTGAGAAGTAATGATTTTCAGTCGCTGGCATTTCACTTTCACGGCCATTAGGAAGGGGTGATATTCTTCCGACGTCAAGTTCTGCCAAAACCTAGCGCGAAATACATCAATGGCATAATTACCGTTTCTTGCGAAAACAACATCAAACAGGAAATTCAATAGCTCTGAGTGTAAGCAGTTAACGTACTTCTTGGATTCACGTCCCAATCAGATCACAAATTTACACAGCTAAGGAACAACGCAAGTAACGTTAAAAGGTCTAAGACTGTTGATGTATGACTCTGACTGTTGATGCATGGTGGTGAACATAGGAGTCAAAATATTAGTTGTTTTTAGACAGCCACTGGTAAAAGCGGTCACTTTCAGGGCATACACAGCGTGCTAAAAGGTCAGTTTTTAGAACTAAAACCGCGACAGCGCTCAGATGTTCAGGTAAAATTGTGAATGCAACAAAGGAAACAAAATACTTTCGTCTGACGGCATCAGCTACTACTGATCTTAATATAATATAGTACCCAATTCAGTCATTTGTATATTTGAATTCAAATAAAATTCTGTTTAAAAGGCTGTCTAAAAATTGTGTCTGATTTTATTTTGCTCGTAGAATTGCTTCAGCCTTCCGGCCCCGAATCGCAACATTTCCTACTCGTCAAATAAAATATCACTTTTACCACTCGTGTCATCAATAACTACAAGTATTATGTATCTAGGGCGTTAAGCAGGTGTTTTTCCGCGAGGGCAACGTCCAAGCTCGAGGGCCTCCAGCAAGAGAGGTTGGAAGTCGTCTGAGGGTAAAAACATCAAGTAACGCCCGTGGTGCAAAACGTAACGATTTACTGGTTTGTTGCTGAATCAAATGAGAATTTGAAACATGTTTACTTTCTCGTATACGTACGAATCTACCGAGCGTAAAATTAATTTTTGAGATTTAAACGGAAATACACGTACTGGGATCCCCTGATACCGAAAAAAGTTGGTTTGTTATATTTTTCAAAACGGCCGTCTGTTTGTCCTCCCTAGCTGTCTGTCAGTCCATCTGCCAACAACACTAGCGCCTAAACTATTCGTAGGATATTATCCAAAATTAAAATTACCCGATCAACGTGAACTGGCTCAAAGCCCTGCAATTTTGACAAAATATTAATTTTGGAACTACTTCAAATAAAGCCCTTGGGACATTTTCAACATGTTCTCAAAAGTTGCTCCAATTTTTTTCTGAAAACTGTTTGGAAGAATAAAGTGAAATTATAAGTTTATTATAAAGACGATTTATAAATACTTCGCAAAAATACTCTGTAAATAAGTATTTAAATACATACTCAAGACACATTAGGTTTTAAATTGCTAAATATACACGTATTTAAAACATTCCAAATACTCAAAATACAGCCAAAAATAATTTTGCATTATAACTTTTTTATTACAACAAAATATTGTAATTGTCAATTACAATAAATTAATAATTGACATACATTTCTGAACAATAACTAAACACTATCAAATATAAAACACTTTTATTGATTCAAAGTATCATTGGTATTATAGGCAACCATAGATAAAAACAGGAATTAATAAAAGGCAGACAACACAGGTTGTAATAAAAAGCACTTATATTTGTTTCATTCTTAAACCGTGGTACAACATTTCGCGACTTTTTGTGTCGCTTCTTCAGACACTGTGTATGAAACAAGAATTATTCACTAGATTAAATATTAAAGTGAATCATAAAATCATAATTAATTGCCACACATAAGTACAAAGTACGACGAAGTTTTGAGGCTAACCTTCTTCCAATGCCACAAAAATTCATTTATAAAAAGTGATGATATAAAAAATGATAGTTAATTAGATATTATGCACATCTTTTGTGATGGCAGACATAAGTAAGTCGACGTGAGCCATTTTTTTCAGCTTTTTGTAAAATGAAGTACCAAAGGTCTAAATAAAATATGGCCTGTCTGGCATTAGCGGCTAAGATACAGTGACGAGTTTGGGGTCAGTTTCAGGGTGTTTCAGTTGAAGAGGAGATATCAGCGAGGAGTGGGGCGAGGAAGGAAACCAAGAGAAGGGGGGAGGGAGAAAAAAAGGGCGGAAGACAAGTGGGGAAGGACACAGGGAAGAGAATAAACAAAACATTACTGGCAACTACCAGTGTGATATTGCAACACTAAACCTAACTCAAAAGGTAAGATTTCAAACAATGAAATTTAGTATCCAGACACGAGGAATAATGCAAATTATGAAAAGCTTGGACTCAGTTATTTAAATTTATTTAAAATGTGATCATATGCCTTAGTAAATATATTACTCTCTAACATTGAGTTAATAGTATTATTTATCCGAATGAATAATGTTTCCGATATTACTGGGGCATAGGATCCAGGTTCATCGGCAAATATGCGCAGATTATCAAAATCGAAAGTGTGTGACAAACTCGTTTCTTCGCGTAAACGGTGAAACAGTCGAGTAATATTCTCTATGGAAAACATCGCGTGGCTTACACTAGAATACGTTAATACTATCAAATATTTGTAAGTTCTGTTCAATAAATATTTTAAATGTACTTATTGAAAATCCAGTTTTGTTCAAAATGATTCCCACGGTACATAGTGGCATAAACATGGATGAACACATCCAACATTTATGAAAAATATTGAATCTCCTGAAACGCTCAAATTTTTACTTTTAGCACATATTCATATGAACTAGTGCCTTGACCTTGCCACATACGTGAAAATTATTCTAAATACCGTGATAAACTAAAATACGTTTCGGAAATGAAATATTTGTTCATGAAAATACCAAGTTTATTGATTATCTCTAGAATTTGAATTGATTCGCCCGGCTGTCATTTTCTGAATTCTTAGACTATCAACAGTTAGAATTAGACTTTGCGATAACTGAATGCACGATTTGTCTCAGATGAAATTGATAGATATCAATATTTCCCCCCTCAAAAAGATTGTACCTTTCCTAAATAAAACTATCTGTCGGTACGGTAAAAGATACATGAACTTCCTTAATACTACCCCCAAATTATTCTCTCTTAAGTAATATGCGGTACAGAAAGATGCACTTTCTGCTGTCGCAAGGAATGCATTCCGAAATAATTTTAATTGCAAATTACGTTACACTGTTCTATGCGGAACATCGAAGTTGTGACAAACGGCCCCGACTACCCACTTCTCTAAGTTGAATGAATATTCTATCCGTCGTTTTCCTTTTCTACATGGAAGATGAGAGCATGTCTCTGTCCTAAATCTTTGAGTTTCTACGTGAAATCACTTCATGAGGCAATTGACGGCTACACAGGAAATGCTTTATTTCTTTGAGTGTTTCGCTTGCAATGAAGTTAGGCAAATACGTACATAAATGCGTGACAGCCATTTCTTCGATTTAATAGTGTATCGATGCCAATGCCGAATTACCTCTAATGCCTGTTCTGTGAAACGATGTAATTCAGTTCTCTTTGCAAGCGAATGATTGACTGCAATACTGAATTATTTACTTTCTTAGCGTTTTCTAATTTAAAGACAGAAAGAGTTCTCAAGGTGCATAAGGTTACATTGTGCAGAATGTAAGGGAATAGAAAACAGTTCACTTCACAGACATTGTAGTAACTCAATATTTTTCTTTGATATTTTCACAATGTACATCAATGAAAATAGGCATACAAAATGAAAAAAATAAATAAATTTTTAACCCCAAAGATGACTCCGTACAAGTGCTTATTCAGTCATATCCACTCTGCGGGCCGAGCCTCGAACTGCGCTGTTGGTTTGAGATCAAACGGACACGCGGCTGATGGGCGAATTACTTTGCGGCGGTGGCAGATTCACGTGCCTGTTTGCCAAACGATATAAACCACGATGTGAGGCGATCTAGCAACTGACGATTGCAAGGACACCGACCATATCACGGGCTGTGAATTGCACCGGGCCCGTACCCCTCAGTGAAACTCGGTCGAACTTTTGCGTGCGAGAATGTTTGAGTTCTTTGGAAATATTTGTACACCATGGAATGCAACATCACAGGTTTTCTCAGTTTTTTACCCTTTCACGCCAGTAAATACTAGTTTTCTATTTTTTATTCATTGGCGCATGGCACACAAGGTGATGCCATTTTATCTCTGTTAATATTGACCTGTGGGATTGGTTAATTGCCCACGTGCCTCCTACAAAGATTCTTCAATGCACTGTTCGGCCTGAATCTCCACAAAATGATTGCCAGAAGCATCAATTCAAATACCGCGCCCGCAGATAACCAATAAACTCGGTAGTTTCGTGAACGAATATTTCACTTCCAGAACGCTTTTTAGTTTATCAGGGCGTTTAGAATAATCTTCACGAATGTGGTAATCTTAAGCCCAAGGCACTAGTTCATATGAATATGTGCTAAAAATAACAATTCGAGCATTCCAGGACATTCAATATTTTTCATAAATATTGGATGTGTTCATCATTTATGTTTATGCCACTATGTACCTTGGCAATCATTTTGAACAAAACTGGATTTTCAATAAGTACATTTAAAATATTTATTGAACAGAACCTACAAACATTTGATACTATTAACATATTCTAGTGTAAGCCACGCGATGCTTTCCTTAGAGAATATTACCCGACTGTTTCACCGTTTACGCGGAGAAACGAGGAAATGCTCCGCGCAGGAGACGCTGCCGTTTGGTTTCGCAACGGCCGGTTTGAACTTCGCACTCGGAAGTGATTTTTAAACTCAATTTTCTCAAAGACAATTTTTTTTTCGTCAAAACTGGACCTGCCATTCTTCATGACGTTCAACACGGACTTTGGGGTATTTTTTGTAACGGGAGCTTCTGGGCACCTGTATAATGCTGCACGAAAAACCGGCAAATTTTCAGCAGAAAAAAATCATTGCCGGGCCCTGATAACGAAAAGGTGGATAAAACCACTTGCCAAATTAAGAAAAAATCCCTTAACACATGGTGTAGCCAGAATCCCTGTTTTGTGGGTCCTTGACACCGAAAAACCAATTGATAGCAAACAGTCCGTCCGGTGTATTTGAACAACACTAGCACCTAAACCGTGCGTACGATTTTTTCTAAATTGAAGAAAACACTGCCCATCTGGGCTGCATCGAAGCTCTGAGATTTGAAAATATTCTTCAAAATTTAAAAAAAAAAAAACAAAAACAATAGAAAGCAAAACGTCCGTCTCTTCGTCCGTCTGTCCATCTGCCTGTCTCTCCGTCCGTCCGTCTGTGAACACCACTAGCGCCTAAACCAGACCTGCACAACGCCTGCTCCCGCGGGCATTCTGCACTTGGGAGCCGGTCGTCTGCCCGTGGCAGCGCCGAAAGTGCACGTAGTGGGGAGTAGGAAGCTTTCCGGGGAGGGGAGAAGTCTGACGTAGCACGACGCGGCGCGTAGATTGAATGCCTGGGCGTATAATAATGATTCATGCTTCAAAATTAAATGCCCATTTGTTTAAATGGATTATGTCTAGTATTTCAAGTTACCAGGGTCATAATTCACTGTTTACGTTCTGTGCACTACTGTACATCCACCACTGTATGTATTTTCATTTTCTATTTTTTTTAAGTAAATAACATGCTCATTGTGACTCTTAAGCAATATTTTAAAGCAATAGCTTTAAAATGTATGCTTATATATAAGAAAAAAATATTATTTAATTCTATCTAACACAAAATTGCAATTTAATTGTTCACAAGGAATGTTATGATCTCCAAATCATAGAAAAATGAACAAAATCATGAGAGCAGTATCTCACATCAAGATTGACATAAAATAGAATATGTGTCAATTCCAAGAAGGGTAATGTTTAATAGCACATTTGTGACCATTTTTCCTCATTATGAAACTGAATAAAAGAGATCAACGAGCCAACTTTTGTGACGATATGTTACGGACAATCACAAGATAATCATGGGGATTGGTTAAATAGAATGCAAAGGGCTTTATATTTTTATACGATCTCGTACACGACTCTACTCTCTTGTCAGAACTTAGAAAATAATCATGATTTTTTTTTAAGAATAATATGTTTTTGCTTTGAGAGAACCGTCTTATTCAATTAAACATAGTTATTAAAAATAGTTTATTGCTGTCGTCATCAAACAAAATCAATTCAGTATCAAAATTTTGTGTTTAGCACAACACTAAATTTGTGATTACATCGTAGCAAAGCGAATTACATTATAAGCCCTACAAGCAATTATAATACTTGGTGTCGAAATCTAATATGTATAATTCGTTATAGTTTCATATTTCGCCCTGTCTTATACCGAGAACAAACATTTTCAATATAATACAAAAGACAATATTACTTGAACTCTATATGACCGTCATGTTCTTGCAGATTGCTTTTTAAATTTACGCGCTATCTTTCGAATTGTGCATTCTAATTGGTTGTCCCCACTCCTAGATTGGGTCTCATCCCCACCCTTCATCGATTTTCTCATTTGCACCCGAGTTGCCCGCACGCAGCTCCTGAGGTCAGTGCAAGTGCAAAATGCTGTGCAGGTCTGGCCTAAACCATACGTAGGATTTTTTCAAATAGAAGTATCCCCTGCCGTCCTGTCTCCAGTAGAAGCTCCGAGATTTTGAAAAACTTTTTTCAAAATTTGGTATGAAGCCTCCCAGACATCTTCAAAATTTTCTCAAAAAACGGCTATACCAAAATACACTTATTGAAGTAGCATAGGTCCTAATTTCCGGGTTAACTCTGAATTGTCGAAAATTGCAAATGTTTGAATTTTCTTGGGCCTCTTCCTACAACAAGAAAATTAAAGATAGATATTTTCCTTCAAATACAATTTGTTCTCCATAGTGATTTCTTTCATTAAGGTCTTGTACATTTTTTAATAGTAGTTTTCGCGCTAAATTGCGTGCAATATGTGCAATTTTAAAAAATTAAAGAAACCATTTTTTCTCAAAAACGACTCCACTTTTTTTAACTTTTGATAAGGAGAGTGACTCATGTACTCTAAGAGATGACATAAACGCCGTATGCTCTATTCTTTTGTTTTTTTCAAAAATTACAAAAATAATTTTTTAAATTGTCTCTCACGTCGTTAATATTTACATTAGCGGCGATTTGTTCACATTATTATATTTATTAATAAATGTGCTTTAAATAATGTCACAAAACGTTTCTGGCAAACTCAACAGTTTTCTGTAAAAACTAGCTCAAAATTCCGCATATTCAGAAACGCTCAAACGCCATTTTCTCATAAAAGGCTCCAAATTCTTTCTTCAAACTTTCGGAACGGATAGTGCTAATTGCACTCTTTTACATGACATACATTTTATTTCGCGGTATTTCTAAAAATTACACCAATGTAATTTTTTTTAAAAATCTCTCACATCTTTAATTTGCACATTACCAGCAATTTGTAAACACTAGCGTCCCCGCGCGAGAACTCTCGCATGTTAAATCCCACCCTTTCCCTATCCATTTGTCTATCCCTTCCATAAAGGAGAGGAACTACTAATGTACTTACAGAATATCATACAAAATAACAATGCAATTGATGTTTGAAACAAATTTTCAATTAAAGTTTATTCAACATTATAGAGAGATGTTCTTGGAACAATTCATACTTCTTTAAAAACAACATTTGAAGAATTTTTTCAATCTTCCTTGAGAGTTAGCTTTTCGCTTTCCTTGATAGTCAAATAATAGAAAAGGGTTTTACTCTTGAGAAAGCCAAGTAAAGTAGTGCGAAAATATTGGATCGGGCAAGAACAGAACTACTCATTGCAATATTATTTAACATTCCTTGATTTGTTATGAAGAACCGAGTGGGTTTTGGAGAGTCAGGGTACCAGCTTGCTGGGGTGAGAAAATTGAAAAAGTATTTTGTTAACTAAAAAGTATTGAATTATTTTCTGCGTCCTTACGTACCTCAAGAAAAGCAATTCCGAGCCAAAAAATTATCAAACTAATGTTTTCACCTTTGAGTACTAAATACCATTTGTTATCATTAGAAACAATTTAGTAGGCATTAGTAAGCCCACTTCGGTACATGGGAATATTGCTCAAACGATGTTTGCATTTTTAATAACGTAACGAACCGACACCTTGAGTTTAATATCAAACGGTGTTTTATTTACAATATGAGTTTGCAGGGGGCATTGGTGTCCATACTTCCCAGATACCGCCAACATTTAAATCGTGCGTTTGGACTGCGATCGTTGGCAGTTGTCGGGTGACTTGCACTATTCTTTCTATAATTTTAAATTTAGTTGTTTTTTAATTGATTCACGTAGTATTGTAGGCTAGCGCGTTCTGATTTTTGTTTTCCATTTACTTCAAGCTATTTTACTTTAGCTACTTTAAAAAGTTTGTTCTTTGCGTTGTGCCATAGCACAAGTTTCCCCCACTACCTCTGCGTACCCGTGCGAGAACTCTCGCAAGTTAGACCCCACACTCATCCCTATCCTTCTATTTTCATTCTAAAAGGGAAAGTAGTTCACGAAACGTGTTTATTTGTTTAAAATCTATAAAGGTAATGTAGTGTTGCAATGTACTAACACAATTACAAATAAAAATAAAAAACAATGCAATTAATGTGTATAAGAAATTTTCAATAAATATTTATTCAATATCGTGGAGAATTTGCTTGGAACAATTCCCAACACTCACTTAAAGACATTTGAAGTAATTATTCAATATTCTTTGTCAGTTAGGTTTTAGTTTTCCGTGATAGTCACAAAAATATTAGCTTTTTACTTTTGAGAAAGCTACGTGTCTAAACCCGTTGACTTGAAAATTTCATCGAATGATAATGATAATACGAAAATATTGGTACAGGTAAAACACAAACACTACCAGCTACCATCTATCATCGCCAAAAGTACATTTTTTTTGTCATTTTCTTAATTTTTCGGTTTCCTATAGGTAGAACAGAAGCATTAATTTTAGAATATTAAAGAACACAAAAACCTAACCGTAAATGGCAATTTTTTTTTAAAAATTATGTGCCGTTTAAGAGAAAATGGCGTTTTAGCCAACTAAAAATGCGAAATTTGAAGTTCATTTTCACAGAAAATTTTTGAGTTTTCAAAATATTTTATTTGAAGTTATTTGAAGAACTTACACTCACAAATATAATAATGTTTACAAATGGCTCGTAATGTGCATATTAAAGACGTGAGAGATCTTTAAAAAAAATTAATATTATATAATTTTTGAAAAAACAAAAAAAATAACTCAAAATAAACTTTACGCTATACTAAAGAGTGTAATTAGCACTATCGGTACAAAAGTTTCAAGAAAAAAATTGCAGCCATATGCGAGAAAATGGCGTTTGAGCATTTCTGAAAATGCCGAAATTTGAGCTACTTTTCACAGAAAACGGTAGTGTTTTCGAGAAACTTTACTTGACATTATTTAAAGCATATATAATAATGTGAAAAAAATCGCCGATAATGTAAATATTAACGACGTGAGAGACAAGTAAAAAAATTACATTTTTGTAATTTTTGAAAAAACCAACCGATAGACCAAAATGGCTTTTACGTCATTGATAGAGTACATTTACCACTATCCCTATCAAAGGTTTAAAGAAAAAATTTGGAGCCGTTTTTGAGAAAATCTTGTGTTTTGCCCTACCAGCAGGAAGGGCTGAAATATGGAGGTGGCCTTGATAGTATTGAAGCGTGGAACCAAAAAGTTAATTGAATGGATTGGAAAAGGTCATCTTGTAGATTATGGTGTCAAAAACGGTTCTTTGAGGCCTTTGGTCTCAAAATTTTACTTTTTAAGGCTCTAAAACGCTTTGTTTATGAGTTATTTGGCGATATATGCTGACATGTGATGCGGGTTGCATTTTACATGAATATTTCGATGCGTTTTTTTGAAGAAATCATCCATATTTTTAAAGTCAAAGTGGAATTCGTCAAGTCTCCGTGAAATTCTCTTTCTTTAGAGCCCTCATTTATAAAGATTGGTTTGGTGTGAGAGCCGGAACCCAAAGGTATACTACTGAAATAATACAGTAGACGATTATTATATTTGTGAATGCATGTGCTTCAAATGACTTCAGATTTGCAGAGACAGCAAACGGGTATAGAAGTTAGTAGGCTTTAAAAAACACTATACGGCATTTGAAAGCTCATGAGTTATTCTTTTCCTCTTCGTTTCGGTGCGTGCAACAGTGTCCATGGAGTCGCCACCGCCGGTCTTACAACGCGCGCGCCGACCGGACCGCGTCACTGAAGGAGGTACACTCATTAATGCATTACCTTGTGTCAGAAGACACAACTTCTTAGTTGCGAAGTTAGATAATCACGATCAATAGTTAACTAACTGTACCAAGAAAACTTACAAATAAACAGTAAATATTTAGTATACGCTCGCAAACAAAAGTCCTATCCTAGGTAGAAAGTTCTACTCCTTCATCAAGTGACGCCTTTGTGAGATCTTCCTTCTCGCTTATGTTTTCACACCAAAAAATTCTTGCATCGAAGACTAATTTTTTTTCGCGAAGTCTCTAAAAAAATCTTCAACACAGCTTAATAGGAAATAAAGAAATCATATGGAGCAGTGCGGTAGAAATGTGGGTCGTAAATAGTGATGGCGCGCGCGGTGCAATTTTAGCCGATTGCAGTAAAATAGTTAAATTGTGCAAAGCAAAGTTCTTAAAGTAGATATTTTGAGCTCTAATCTTATCTAAATTAAAAGTATTTTGGATAAAAATTAACGGAGCTATGGTCAATTGAAAAGTGTCTATTTCTATGGTTTTAACGTAAAATTTGCCATATTCGAGCTAATGTGGCACATCGAGTCAAATAAGTATTGATTGACGCTCGTAAAACTGTTGCGGGGTAACGTGGGCACCACCTCAGCCCAAAATCCTGTTGATAAAAATCAGGTTAAATAATATTTATTCGTTATTTTCTAAAACGTAGCGAAAAAGGCCGAAAAATGCTGTGTTTATGGGATTTGTGGCACCCCTAAACCCACTTTAAGAACAGTTTTATTGGTGCCGATGTTTTCCTTGCATTGAAAACTAACTTTTTTTCACTAAGCCATTGAATTCTATTTTTTTCGATACAGCCTAATATATATATATATATATATATATATATATATATATATATATATACACACACACACACACACACACACACATATTCAACCTTTACCCCCTTCTTAATCCAAACTGGACCAGATGATGCAAGCAGATTTATTGCTCTTGCGAGCTTTTGATTTACTCCAAGGGCAGAGGATTCTTGCGGCAGATAGTAGGGAATTCAAGGAAAATGGGTACACACACATACACAAATTCAGTAACAAGTTCAGATATATTCTTAAATGATTCAATTGTAAGAAAAAAATACAATTCCTTTGCTTGCTCTGAAAGAGAAAAAAAAAACAATGCAACAAACAAATAAAATGGCAAGAATATTTTCTCTAGTGATCGAAATATATGCTTGAAACACTTGTAAATCTTCCAACCTCCTTAAACAAATCAACTGACTATGATAATTGTACAAAAATTTAAATCAATGACTCAGTCGACTGATACTCTTTCAATCTCTGCCTTTCGTGCACGTTTTTGCTTGAAATTAAACACTTAATTATTCTAACTCACAATTCACACACATACAAAAAAAAAGAAAAATTACTATATACAATGACCAATTGAATTCACACTCAATTACTCTGATTCTCTCACAAGTGTTTTTACACATTGTTCAAAATTTTTCTTATCTAAGCAATGACTTTCTTTACAATTAACTTCAAAAGGGCAATGTTCTTTTTCATTCATAAGGCATTCCAGACAATGATATGAAAATTCTAGGTGCAATAAATTACGCGAGTTATTCACGAATTCTGTAAAGCGTAATATTCGCTCTACTTTACTACGAAACCGTCTTTCCAGCTGCTTGCGCGTTCGGGGCCTCGCTAACACGTTCCCCTCTCCCTTACCGTTACCTCAGCGCTTGTGGCTCGGCGTTCGACCTTGGCTCCGCGCTTCGCCGACACCAGAGACTGCGTTGTTGGAATTCGCCGCTCTATACTGCGATTTTTGTAGGAAGAGCTCTCAAGATAACTCAAATCCCATCTTCGCGATGGAATATGTCACGGCATTTCGTATCATTCACAGTTGTTCCGCTAGATTTCGCACGATCGCGACCGTATGAAGCAGTGCTTGCGATCATGCGACTTCTACCGGCAAGACCGAGAAAAGACGCGAAATGCCGTGACATATTCCATCGCGAAGATGGGATTTGAGTTATCTTGAGAGCTCTTCCTACAAAAATCGCAGTATAGCAGCGATGCTGAGTCTCGTCTGCTTCTCTCTTCTTATTTTCCTGGTACTCTTCTTTCTTCCTCGCCTCTCCTCCGACGGTCCTTCTTCCCGTTCGGTGGCCCTCTTCATCGTCTCCTTCCGGAATTGTTCTTCAGCGCGATTGTTAAATTTTCGCCCGCGTGCTAATTGTCCTCGCACGATGACACCGGGTGGCCGCTTTTAGCTCTGTCCAGGGCGTCGCGCACTTGGATATTTGAATAGCTGATTCTTTATGGCACAGCGTAATTGTTCCTGACTGATTCCACGTATTCAATCAGCGTGTAAATCACTTAAATTCTTGCTAGTCGATCCACCAGAACAAAGTGAATAACGCCGTTCTATACTGCGATTTTTCTAGGAAGGTCTCTCAAGATAACTCAAATCCCATCTTCGCGACGGAATATGTCACGGCATTTCGCATCTTTCTCAGTCGTTCCGCTAGTTGAGTTATCTTGAGAGCTCTTCCTAGAAAAATCGCAGTATAGTCTTTTGCCCTGAATTCTAATGCGTCGTCTTTTACTGCACTCTCCTCCAACACAACTTCAAACAAACTGCTCACAATATTACTATTCCAATTCTCATTCGTCGCCTACTTCAATTAAACTGTCTACTAGCATTACAAGCAAACTAGACACTGACTACAGTACGGAATTCGCACGTTTTCGTTTCACCAAAAGAACAATACTCGGCGACAGCTCAAGCAAATTAGGGGCTTCTGATCTGGCAATCAGCGTATTTATGAGGAAGTTCGTAGGGGTGAGTTGGCCTCGCCTCCCCTCCGCCGCTTACTACTACTCCTCCCTACACCGCTCTGAACTAGTCTGTGCGCCGCGCTATCTCGCCGCCATCCATTACATTACTGCGCGCTGCTGACTTCCGCGCGTCTTTCAAAACATTCGGCCGTGCTCAACTATATCTTCATTGTTATAACAAAGCAATCATTACAATATATTTAATTTATAAGTAATTAAATGGCGGATTCTTGACTCGTGTTTTGACTGACAGTTTGAAATTTTCTGATCCTTCACAACTCACTTGTACTCGCTTACCATAGAATTCCTAAACTTTCGTCACAATGCACAGTTTTAATGCCTTGCCGAATTTACTTCAGGTCTAGAGAAAATTCCACTTTCAAAAATTGTCAAAATTTAAATTTTCAACGTCTTGTCATCTGTTGAGTGAAAGCAATCGTTAAGTTTCTAAATAGCATCTTTGTCTGATTTTTCGATGGACGTCGAAGGATCTTGAATGTGAAAAAATGTATCTGTGTTGGCACTTCATACTTTCTGAATTTTCTCATGGGGGTACCATTTTTGTTCCAATTTTCTTTTCTTGTTTTTTTTCTATTGCAATTAAACTCTTGTTTATCTTCTCTTCATTTATTTCGCAGACACTTAACGAACTACCTGAAGAGCTTAAGTTGTCATTTCCTTGATTTCCACTCTTTTCACTATATTCACTGGACGTTCCGCTACTTTCGTTAAGGCCACGGTAGCCACTGATCTCGACGCTGTCTTCACTAACAAAAGGCCGTTTTGGAAGCCGATTCCCTTCTTCCGAAATGAATCACAAATTCGCCAATCTAATGACTCCTGTAAATTCACCAGCAAATCGTGGTTTATGCCTCTTGGAGATTTTCTTTTCTAAAAATCGTGATCAGAAAGATTAAATGAATTGAAACATCTGTCGTATCTCATACAGTGATCGCCACTCTTGTTGAGCAGTGTACACACGATTCACAGTACACTAGTACTCTTGTCTTTATCAGGTGCGTATTGCGACCGATGTTGACAAAATTTTACTCATGTCCTTTGACAAGTGGTCGACTGTATTTCACGAGCAAGGTCAGAAGGGCACCCCATCCCAAGCACGCAAAGGGACTCAGCAGTAAAATTCGTTTAGCTGACACGAAAAGAAGTAGTAGAATTCGTTTTGCTGTCACCCATCCCTTCTGGGGACTGAGTGAACATGTGAGTTACTAATATTTCTTGAAAGCCTAATCAAGCAGACGGTCATTCTTTTTATTGTTCTTCGGCACTTGAATCGAAGACTGATCGAACAAAATGCGTTAGTACAAGGACAGGAATCACGCGCCCGCATACTTACAATAGATTTTTTGATCTGTTCCTGTTCAGTGCCCACTTTTTTTCTTGTGTTTTTGTAGAAAACTGAACACGAAATACGCCTATATTTTTTTCAAATTTTTATCTGAGCGAATTCATATAGAAATTTCCATTTTTTTTAAATACTTACAATTTTTTAATGAAATATTTATTTTTTGAGAAAGTAATTCACAGAGGAATAAAATACACATATCAAAATATTAAATGAAACAAACAAAAAAGTTTTGTAATAAGTAGATTCGGAGCATCCATCAATCATATTTTGCGAAGTACGCATAAATTCGAAAATCTAATATAGGCTTAACCACACAAATAATTAATTTTCAGATAAATAAAAAAACACGTGCCTCTTTTTTTGATGTCCAGAATGAATGATACACATTCGTGTCATTTATTTTTTTAATTACATAAATTTAATAATAGTCGTGTCAATTCTTGTGCGAGTTGACGTAAAATGGTTCGTATTTCAATTCGTTTCGCTGTCACCCATAAGAACATAGATGACCCATATATCACCTAGGATATTACCCACAAAATCATGTATGACACAATGTTATACATTCTGGGGGCAGAGTGAGCATCTGAAAGACTAATAACTCTTGAAACCCTAATCAGGCAGACCGTCATTCTTTTTTTAGTTCTTAAGCACTTGCATCAAAGACTGACCGAACACAATTCGTTAGTGCATGGGTAGATAGTGCGCGCCCTCATACTTAAAACTGATTTTTTTAGAATTGTGTGTGTATGTGTGTGTGGAGTGCCCACTTTTTTCTTGTTGTAGTTTATAGAAAATTGAACAAGGAATACGCCTATTTTTTTTAATTTTTATCTCATCGAGTTTATATAAATTTTATTTTTTTGAAAAAAAAATACATTTTTTAAAATGAAAAAAATATTTTTTGAAAAATTTATTTACAGAGGAATAAAATACGTATTTCAAAGTATGAAATAAAACAAACCAGAATTTTTTTTATATTTAGTACATTAGGAGCAACAACTAATCTTTTGAAGTACCTGTACATTCCAAAATTTAATATAGCCATAACTACACAAATAATCAATTTTCAGGCAAATAAAAACTACGGTTTTTTTATGTTCAGATTTAAGAAAAAAATATCAAACATTTTAAAGGTCGTGTCAACTCTTGTGCGATTTGACGTGGAATGGCTCACAAACAATAAATGTAAAGAAAAAAATTGAAGCCTTTTTGAGAATTTTTTAAGATGCCCCAGGGGCTTCAGTAAAGTACCCCCTCCCAAAAAAAGTTATACAAAATCTCATCGAGCGGCGCCAAATCGACCAGGGAATATCCATTTTCGAAAAACTCCTTTGAAAACTTTAAGCGGTAGTGGTGTTCACGGACCGCCGTAAAAAAAAAACAAACAAACAAACACTTTTTCGGTATCGGGAGGGGGGGGGGGGCAAAACACTTCCGTTGAAATCTCCAAATCGATTTTCCGCTGTATTACATAACTATCTCTATACTACATAGGGGTAATCCAGAAATGATGTAATGCTAAAGGGAGAAGGAGGGGGTCTGAGGCAGCCTTACATAGAGATAGGGAAGTGCGTTACAAGGGGGAGGGGGTATTGAAAATGCTGGAAATTTGCGTTACAATTTATGGACGGCCCCATACATTATTCCATATTCGAGAAAGTAAAAATGTACTTTGGATGGCGATAAATAACAGCTGGCAAGAGGATGGGGCAAAACCAAAATGCTATACTTGGGTTTTTACTTCTTGGCGCGAGAGGGCCTTTCTTAGTGACGGAATATCTCACGGCATTTCGCGTCTTTCTCGGTTGTGTCGCTGTATTTCGCATGCGGCTCGATACGGTCGCGATCATGCGGGATCTAACGGCGCGACCAAGACATGAAATGCCGTGAGATATTCCGTCATTAATTAAGACCCCCACGCGCCAAGAAATAAAAACCCAAGTTTAGCCCAGACCAAAGACAATACGAAACTAATTAGTATGAGACAGTCTGTGCCATTCTGTAGAATCACTAATTCTTTTTTTTTTTTTTAATTTTTTTAAATTTTTATTTTACATCCGGAACTCAACTGTCCCTAATTGGTTGAACTTGTTTGGAAACTCATTGTTCAATTCTGAGAGAAGCGAAATAATGGAAATTTCAAGATCTTAGAGGAAATGTACAGACATTTCAGAATTTACTCAATAAGATAAACATTCAATTGTTGTGAATGAAAAATTCATAATACATCACATTTAAAATAATTTTATTTACAATCTTTTGTACAGCGAGTATTTTTGCTATTTCATAGAAGCTTGTATATTTTTGATAACTTTGTTGTATATACAACACATTTGTTGCAAATATCAAATGAAAACAAATCAAATTTGACAAAAAAAGATGCATTTCCCATGTATATTGTAAAATTATACTCCGTAATGACAAAAACAACCTAATCTCTCATCTTTAAAAAAGACCTTCAAAAATGTTTCATGATACAACAGTGCAAAAATATCGACTCTCCGACCTATCAGTTGTCTTTTTTCACATTTTCAGGATGTTTTTCAGGATGTTTTTCAATGTTAACATTCCCACTTTTACTTTCTGTGGTATCGTCCAATACACTAGAAGTATCATAAACTTCAACTTGTTCATGATCTAGAGACTTCAATTCACAGGTT
Source organism: Acheta domesticus (assembly GCA_031308135.1). Taxonomy (NCBI): domain Eukaryota; kingdom Metazoa; phylum Arthropoda; class Insecta; order Orthoptera; family Gryllidae; genus Acheta; species Acheta domesticus. The sequence continues at coordinate 90,683,492 of JAHLJT010003656.1, forward strand.
TTTTCCTCATCCAAAGCGATATCTTCGTTTTTTAGCTGCTTCTCATTGGAAGTTTTTAAGTCTGATTCTTTTCTCTCAGTTATTCTCTGCTGTGCTGTGTTACCATTGCTCTTCTCATTTGATGATTTCAAAGGTACCGACTTCTCAGGTGGTATATTCAACTCTTGAACACCACTGTGCACTGTTGTTACACTGGTTTGTGCCCTTAGAAAAAGGGCTCCCAAAGAATCAGCATCCATAAGCACAAAATTGCCAGAAACAGCTTCCAATATTGGCTGTGATGTAGAACGAGTCACAGAAGTAGCTGAAACTGCTGGTGCTGCAGGGGGCAAAACCTGCAATGAAGAAATAATTCAATACAATAACTATAATCAAATTTATAATTTAATGTGACATGATTTAAATTACTTAAATGACTGAAGCTGAATTCTCACATGTTCTACATTTTTTATGTAAATGAATCATGTGTTATACATTAGATGTACATCTGTATGGGTAATAATAAAATTAAATAGATCATTCAATTACGTTCTACTGCACTTACAAACATCACACTAATAAAATTGTGCACGAATTGTAAAATACAAAAAATATGATTTTTAAAGAATACTTAGTAATTTTAGAGGTGGACAATAAATGTAAGTCATGAGACTAGAGAAAATAAATTATTATCAAACATATCATGATCACTTAGCCTCTAGTATTACATAAGAACAACGGATATTGGCAACTCTGCTGGTCACATGTATTTCAAGAAGATTTGCTACAACGTTGGACCTCATGGTACAATTGCCAATACACCACACAAATTTTGACTGCCAATACTTGCCAATCTTTTCTTGATTGTTTAGACTAACACAAGTAGCCATACAAATTTCCCCAAAAGACTAGTGAACAATTCTTCAACCTAAAAATATTGGTGTACTTACCTGAAGACCTTCAGTACATTTTAATTATGTTTGTAATAAGTGGGCATTATGAGCATTCACATCAGGTGGCAACCTCTGTGGTAGTACCTTTCACATGAAATGGGTAATATACTAATAGCTGAATTGGATGCATATAATAACATCTATCTCACTTTAGGAAAAAAGAAACACTTACTTCAGGTGGCTGATGACTTGATACGCTTACTCCAAAAAATGGCCCAAAAAGTTGAATTCTACGGCCAATTAAAATCACCAATACTAATGCAATGAGGATGAAGACACCAAGAAACGAGACCAGCCACACTATCCAACCATACCAGATAGGCAACCCACCTGCAATCACACACAAACCTAAATGTTGTGATTTGTACGTAATTCATTAACAACAGCGAATTGAAGTAAAGTGAATGGATATAGCGAATTGAAATAAAGTGAACGGAAGTCACAGCAGATGTTGAAAACAGCATTCGCAAGATGTACCCTGAACCTGAGTCCTGAGCGTCAATCCTAACAGGAGGCAAGGGGATTCCAGGAATCGTGTAACAATATTCCCTAGTCATTGATATGGTGTCACGGCTGCTCAATCGTTATAAGATTCATTACTTCTAAAGAGATGGCAGAAATTTCAGTGACGTAACTTTTAATTCTTTGAATTAACAGAGCCTTTCTTCCATTTCCTTTCTTGGAACTACAGACAAAAACATTGGAAGTTAGGGTAGTCGACTTTTACCCCTTGTCCCCTAATAATTGCAAGTGTTTGGGATGCAACCAGATTCTGAGGGGAGAGGAGGACTTTCCTTCTCTTTTTACTTTCCTGTATACGTAGGTATATATGCACTAATATACATAATACAAGGAAAGTAATGTAATTCAGCAGAAAATCTATTTCGAGATTTCAACACAAATACACATATTGTGTTTTCTTCTTCTTCTTCTTTTCTCTCTCTCCCTCTCTCCCCCTCTCCGATCGCTTGGTCGAGGAATGAAAAACTGAGGCATAAGATTAAATGCAAAAAGCACTATTACACAATTAGTACAAGAAAAATCATAAAAAGAAGCATTAAAGACATGTATCTGCATATTTTTGTACAGTGATCGCTAACAAAGGCAAAAATGTCCACGTTTGAGAAGAGAGAAAAGTCTTTGGTACATTGGGCAACGCCGTAATGTTCTTGAGATTGGCATGTCGGCTCAAGGCTGATTTTGCTTCGAAAGTTTCGTTGTTTTTAATGACAGAATACTGTTTGTTGCCTGGTCTACACGTGGTAAATATCACTATCTGAGCGAATTGGCGGAAGATTTGTTTCCAAAGTGGAATTTCAGAAGACGAAATAATTCCCCCAATATCACGAGAACACTGATTTAATAAAAAGTTTTCAAATATTTTTTCAATGTTTGTTACTCTCTAATTTTTATTTCTTGAATTACCTGTGCTAATGCAATGATAAACCTTAGATTATCCTATTACTTAACAACAAGATCAGTAGTTTGGTTCTCTGCAACATTGTATAAAGCTTTGTATTGCTTTCTCTGCAATATTGTAATTTGACAGAAATCCTAATCATTGACTCCTACTGCTCCTTATTATCCTTCTTATCCCAATAAAACAATGTGTTTTTCTGTTTTTCCTCTATTTTCTTTTTGCTTAGGTACTTAAACTGCATGACCAAATTTTATGACCCATTTGAGACGGTACATGTCCTTCAAATTGCGCATATTGATTCTTCGAGATGCTAGCTACCTAAATAAGAGATTTTAAAAACATCTTCAACAGTTAACTTTCTCACAATTTTAAAATTTCAGGAGAGATTTGTCAGGCTACCATAAGAGCCCGTGTTAAACAACAAACTTTACGGTCTCGTTACGCGAAAAGTAAAATCGATTCAAACTTTCCCAGAACATAGAAGAACCACTCATCTTTTGATTAATACAATAAAAAAGTCATGTTAAACATAACACGTATCTCGCTCTAACCACCTTAACACTGCTAGCGCCTTGAACCATACGTACGATTTCTTCCAAAATGGATATTTCCCGGTCGATCTGGTTCTAGTCGAAGCTTTGAGATGTTGAAAAAGATTCTGTAAAATTTGGGGGTACTTTATACGAAGCACCCCGGACATTTTCAAAATTTTCTTAACGGCACCAAATTTTTTCTTTAAATTTTAGAGTACACTTATTAATACGGCATAGGTCCGATTTTCACGGATAACTGAAGTTTCGAAAATTGTAAAAGTTTAAAAGTTTTTCGGCATCTTTCTGGAACTACAAAATTGAAGCTAGAGATTTTTCTTTTAAATAATACTTGTTGTCCAAAGTAATTTCTTTCATTAAGTTCAAAATTCGCGCAGCATTGCGTGTAATATGTGCAATTTTAAAAAAAATACAAAAACAAGATTTTCTCAAAAACGGTTCCAAATTTTTTCTTTAAACTTTTGGTAGGGATAGTGCTAAATGTACCCTACGAGATGACAAACTCCATATCGCTCTATTCTATTGTTTTTAGAAAAATTGCAAAAATGTAATTTGTTTGAATTGTCTCTCACGTTGTTAATATTTACATAAGCCGCGATTTTTCATATTATTATATTTACGAGTACATGTTCTTTAAATAATGTCAAGTAAAGTTTCTCGAAAACCGTTTTCTGTGAAAAAATAGCTCAAATTTCGGCATTTTCAGAAAGGCTCAAACGCCATTTTCTCATATTTGACAGCAAATTTTTTCTTCCAAATTTTGGAACGGATAGTACTAATTACACTCTTTAATATGACGTAAAGTTCATTTGGAAGTATTTTTTGTTTTTTTCAAAAATTACACAAATGTAATTTTTTTGAAAGATTTCTCACATTTTTAATATGCACATTACCAGCAATTTGTAAACACTACTGTATTTGTGATTTATTGTGCTTCAAATGAAGTTCTTTAAAACCCAAAATTTTTCTGTGAAAATGAGCTTCAAATTTCGCATTTTTAGTAGCGCTAAAACGCCATTTTTTTTTAAAAAAAAGGCTGCAATTTTTAAAGGAAAATTGCCATACATGACGTGGTTTTTGTGTTCTTTAATATTTTAAAATTAATATTTCCTTCTACAATTAGGAAACCAAAAAATTAAGAAAATGTCAAAAACGTGGTTTGATCGGCGATAGACGGCAGCTGGTTCGAGTAAGTTGCAATTCTGAATAGCTAGTCTAGACCGAAGGAAATAGAAAACAAATAGGGAAAGTCTATGCCATTCTGTAGCACCTCTAGTTTTTTTTTACTTTCCTGTATACGTACTTATACACGGAGTGATATACGTAGTATAGGGAAAGTTATGTAATGCTGCGCGAAAAAATGGCCAATTTTCCGCGGAAAAAAATTAATTGCCGGGCTGTGAAAAGGAAAAAGTGGATAAAACCAGTTGCTAAATTAAGAAAAAAAAACCTAATATGTGCTGTAGCCAGAAACCCTCTTTTGTGGGTCCTTGATACCCAGAAACCAATTTAAAAGAAAACGTGTGTCTGCCTGTCTCTGTCTGCCTATCTGTCCGTGTGTGTCTGTCCGCCCGTGTCCGCCTGTGTCTGTCCGCCTGTGTCTGTCCGCCTGTGTCTGTCCGTCCGTCTGTCTGTCCGTCCGTCCGTTCGTCCGTCTGTGAACTCTGTTAGCGCCTAAACCATACGTACGATTTCTTCCAAAACGGATATTCCCCGGTCGATCTGATTCTAGTCGAAGCTTTGAGATTTTGAAAAAGATTCTTCAAAATTTGGGGATACTTTATATGAAGTCCCCCGGGGATTTTCAAAATTTTCTCGAAAACGGCTCCAATTTTTTTCTTTAAATTTCTTGTATCAATAGAGTAAAATACACTTTTTAACATGGCATAGGTCCGATTTTCACGTACAGCACTGAATTTTCGAAAATTGTGAAAGTTTGCATTTTTTCGGCGTCTTTCTCCAACTACAAAATTGAAGATAGAGATTTTTTCTTCAAATAAACTTTGTTCTGCATATTGAGTTCTTTAATAAAGGCCATGTAAATGTTTTTCAAAATATTGGTAGTTTTCGAGCAATATTGCGTGCAATATGTGCAATTTTAAACAATTACAAAAACAAGATTTTCTCAAAAACGGCTCCAAATTTTTTCTTTAAACTTTTGGTAGGGATAGTGGTAAATGTACTCTATCAACGACATAAAAGCCATTTTGGTCTATCGGTTGGTTTTTTCAAAAATTCAAAAATGTAATTTTTTTACTTGTCTCTCACGTCGTTAATATTTATATTATCGGCGATTTTTTCACATTATTATATTTACGAGTATATATGCTTTAAATAATGTCAAGTAAAGTTTCTAGTAAACACTACCGTTTTCTGTGAAAAGTAACTCAAATTTCGGCATTTTCAGAAATGCTCAAACGTCATTTTCTCGTATGGCTGCAATTTTTTTCTTGAAACTTTTGTAACGGATAGTGCTAATTACACTCTTTAGTATAGCGTAAAGTTTATTTTGAGTTATTTTTTTGTTTTTTCAAAAATTATAAAAACGTAATTTTTTTGAAAGATTTCTCACATCTTTATTACGCACATTATCCGCAATTTGTAAAGATTATTATATTTGTGAGTGTAAGTGCTTCACATAACTTCAAATAAAGTATTTTGAAAACTCAAAAACTTTCTGTGAAAATGAGCTTCAAATTTCGCATTTTTAGTAGTGCTAAAACGCCATTTTCTCCTAAATGGCACATAATTTTTAAAAACATTCCCATTTACGGCTAGGTTTTTGTGTTCTTTAATATTCTAAAATTAATATTTTCGTTCTACCAATAGGAAACCGAAAATTAAGAAAATGACAAAAAAAAATGTACTTTTGGCGGTGATAGATGGTAGCTGGCAAGAAAGAGTTTGCGGCAATTACGAATAGCTAGCGAAGACCGACGGAAATATAAAACTAATACGGGAAAGTCTGTGCCATTCTGTAGCACTACTAGTTACATTAGTTTTTCGGATTCCTAATGGTAGAACGGAAATATTAATTTCAAAATATTCAAGGACAGTAAAACCTCGTCCTCAATAACAATTTTCTTCGAAAAATATTGAGCCGTTAAAAAAAAAAGTCGTTTACGCGGTACTAAAAATGCTAAATTTGAAGTTCTTTTTCGCATACAACTTTTTAGTTTTCGAAAAACTTCATTTGAAGTCATTTGCTGCACTTACAATCACAAATACAATCGTATTTACAAATTGCTGATATTGTGCATATTAAAAGTGTGAAAGATTTTTCGAAAAACTTACATTGATGTAAATTTTACAAAAACAAAAAAGGACCCCAAATTGAACTGAATTTTAATTGAATTGTTATTTGAATTAATTAAATGATTAATAATAAATTAATTAATTAAAAATTTATTTATTTATTAAAATTAATACATTAATTACTTTATTAACCATTAATTAATAAATTAAATAATTTAACGTCATTTGAATTGAATTGAATTGCCTTATTTTACGAGGCGTGACTCACGACCATGAGGCCTGCTCTTCCGTCTGATCACGTAAATTTCGCTATGCTCCTTTCACCAACTAGCGGAGAAAGAAGGTATTCCATTGGCGACAATTTTGAATTTTGGTCATTTAGGCTTGAGAATCTTTTACATGCAGTAAATCTACTAACATGCGACAGCCGGTCACTTCCCCTCCGAAGGAAGGCGTACGAAGGATTTTTTTCGCCCCTAAAAATCCATGGCTTCGATCGGGTTTGAACGCGAACTTGGGTATAACAGTCCGGTACACTAACAGTTACACCATCGTCGCCACCGAAGTGTGCAATTAGCAATATCCGTTCGAAAAGTTTTGAAGAAAAAAATTGGAGCCATTTTTTAGAAAATGGCGTTTGAGCATTTCTGAAAATGTGGAATTTTGAGCTAAAACGGTTGAGTTCTCGAGAAACGTTACTTGACATTATTTGAAGCACATGTACTCGAAAATATAATAATGTGAACAAATCGCCATTAATCTAAATATTACCGACGTGGGAAATAAGTGACAAAAATTACATCTTTGGAAGTTTTGAAAAAACAAATGGATAGAGCAACATAGCGATTATGTTATTTCATAGAGTACATTTAACACCGTCTCTACCAAAAGTTTGAAGAAAATATTTGGAGCCTTTTTCGAGAAAATCTTGTTTTCGTATTTTTTTAAAAATTGCACATATTGCACGCAATATTGCGCGAAAACAACTAATTTTCAAAATATGTACGGGACCTTCATGATAGCTATCACTTTGGACAACAAATTTTATTTGGAGGAAAAATCTCTACCGTCTATTTTGTACTTGTAAAAAGATGCCGAAAAAATTCAACCGTTTGAAATTTTCGAAAATTCAGAGTTAACCGTGAAAATGAGACCTATGCCACCTTTGTAAGTGTATTTTACCATATCCTTACAAGAAACTTAAAAAATTTAAGGTAGTTTCTGAGAAAATTTTGAAACTGTTCGGGAGGCTTCATGTAAAGTACCCCCAAAATTTGAAGAAAGTTGTTCAAAATCGCGGATCTCGAGTGGACGCAGATCGACCGGGCAAAATCCATTTTGGAAAAAATTGCACTTATGGTTCAGGCACTAGTGTTGTTCACAGACTGACTGTTCTCCTGGGACTGTTCAGGCATGCTTACTTAAGATCAAGCTAATCACCATCAATTTGATACTCATCAGTAACAACATTATTATCAGTCACCATCATCAGCATCATGTCTTGTATGCCTTTAGAGCAAGTTTGAGTTTGTTCAGTTTGCAAACCACTTCCTCACCAAAAATATAACAGCCATCATCATCATCATCATCATCGTCAATCCATCTTTTATGGGCACATATACTAATTTGAACAGAAACAATTCTTGACTCACCTAAGATGCCTGAAGTAAAAGCGGCAATAGCTTCCCCAACTTTACCAGCAGGATTCAAAACAAAGTCAGAGAGTATGTTAGACAACACACGGCTTGGAGATACTTCCACCAATGGATCTAGTAACAAAGCCTTGTGATATTCCATACATTCTTGTCTTTCATCCTCCACAAAACCAAGCGACTTAAAAAGAGTTGACCACCACTGTTGATTCCTTGGATAACATGCACTAGGTATTTCTGTATGTTTATCTAGAATTATCTTCTGTTTAATTTCAACCTCCTATAATGAAAACAAGTTATAAGATGAAACAAGAAAAACTCTAGAAAATATTCCTGTACAACAGTCATTACTAAGGTTCAGACTTCTGGGTGAATACATATTTTTTTTCTTCTGAATCTTGAGCTTTGGAAGTTACATGGAAATTCAAGTAGCACCCCCCTTAGTTTCCATATATCAAACTGCATAACTGCATAAATACAGTAAGCCAGAATCCATCGGGACTAAAAAGTCTTGTTTAGGGAGGTTTCCGTTTTATGCAAGGTTGCCCAATTTAAGACACCTTTGATATTGATGTTTCTGCCCTGAAAGTAGTAAATTATACGACTTTATTGTAATTATCAAAATATATTAACCTATTCTAAAGAACCTGTAACAAGTATTGTACCACAGTTTCTGGGTTGACGGCCCCCACCTCGATCAGTTTTTTCGTCCAGTTTCCCTGATCCTTGAGCAAATGCTGAGATGGTCCCTTGTTTTGCTTCTGGACATAAATGTAACTTCATTATTTGTGCACGTCTTCTGAATTTCAGTGGGAAATATAGTTATTCAAATTATCGTTTTCATATTATCGCGGCAAAAAGTATTATTCTTTCATGAAGAACATGAGGGTTCAGGGCAGGAATTTATAGCTAATTTACATTTGAAAATATATTTATTATATAGGAGCGAATATTTTGTCAACAAAACTCGAAAAAAAACTCTCTTTTCTGTATTCAAAATTCGACTAGAATATGGTTTAGGATAGAGACCACAGAATTATGAAAACGTGCACAAAATTCACTTCTCCCCGTAGCTCGTCACACGCAGTTTTTAACTGTTTTTGACGTAAATAAATAAATAAATAAATAAATATAACATTTTTAAGGATGAAATCACCAGTAAATTAATACTGAACACTCTTTCTGCCCAGTGACTGTATTCAAACTGTTTGCTAACTCAACGCACAATGCATCACAACCCAATACTATGATTTTGTAATATCCTTGCATGGCCTTAAGCAATGCATATCTGGTCAAAAGATGATGATTTTCAATGTGGGGCAGGGAGACGGAGGAATAGAAGCCATGCCCACGCTCAGAGAATCGGAAGAGAGGGAATTACCCTATGGCCTATACCTTGAGAGACAAGCAACCCCAAGGTGAAATTGCAAGCTGACAGCTGAAGCCCCTCTCCTGCAATGTCCAGCAGCCACAACTAAATCGCATGTCACGGGGGTAGAATCAATTTTTTTTTTTTCTTTCTTTTTTTTTTTTTTTTTTTTTTTCTTTTCTTTTCTGCCCTGCAGGACTTAATATGATAGAGTTCTTGGATATATGGTGAACGTCATGCCAGTTTGGAATGTCGTGGTTGGTCACACATCACGTGTTACTTTAGGACCTCCCTGGATTGAGTGGAGCGAGTCCAGTTCACGACCTGTCAAAACATCTGAGGGCCTTGCTGTCAATTCAGATAATTAAACAGAAATTCCTTCCATGATCAATAAAAATGAAGGCTTTTACATATATTAAATGGAAATATTGTTGATGACTCTGAACTTTTAAAAAACTGTGAATACAGGTGATATTGTATTTTGCAAATTCCCATGACTGAACCTGTGATGCTGATAAATTTTTAAAATACAAGTTACTGATGTGTGACAATTGCGACAGCTTCAAAATGGAAAAATTCAGTTCAACCTTTGTCGTCTACTGCAACAATTCTTTGTTCCCTGATTAGTTACTGAAAACCAAGCAAGTAATTTTGCAGTTTTGCACGTATGGAAAACAATTTTGTCTTCGAAATATATGTGTTACTTTAAGCAACATTTTTCTTTTCAGCACCTATAATCCCAGCCATTCTAATTAAAATGGTGGGAATTTTAATCACATAAAAAGTAAATATTTTCCAGTTTTAGCACCTAAAAATCCAAGCCCTAGTGACATTGTACTAAACAAATCTACATTACAGAATGGCACTGAGCTCAAAGTGAATAATATTACCTTGTACATTCTGTAGTATTCCACAACATAACTAACAGTAAAAATTAAAAATAAAAGAGATGTGCAAAGACGAGTTTTTGAGTTGCTAATCAGAAGCAAACGACAAACAAACAGCATTATGAATGCCAGCATAACACGTAGCCATATCTGCAACAAACAAATCCAATTTATTTGTAGAAAATTATGTATAATATATAAAGGTAAAATTGCCAGAGCACAAATATTAAGTAGAAAGAAAAGAACCATTTACATTTCACAAGAACATGTTAGCAAACATGTAATCAGTGCATTCCTTGTATATTGCAAATTTAAAAATAACAGATATTTATTTGAGCAAAGAACCAAACATGTCTATAGATCGTCAAACTTTCTCCTATAAAGAATCATTCAATAAGAAGTTCTAAACCATTTGAGACTCTATGAGTGTAAAACTTCAAAGGCCTTTTTATTCATAATATTTAGTCCTGTAATTTCTTTTAAAGAAAAAGAATGATGACATTAAAATATAATCACCTATAATGCTAGCATTTGATATAGATAAAAATCTGACCAATTGAAACAAACAAATTTTCATGTATACTAACCTCTTGTCTAAAATAAAAAAAAACATTTTCAATTGATTCAAATACTCTGAATGTGGAAATGTATTTTCTATGAACAGAAGTAGACAGAATGGAATCTAGTTCTCTCATTGAAACATTGGTTTCAGAATTAGTGAAATCTGTAAGTATCTTCAAATGTTCTGGTGACACTCGAATTTCTATTACTCCAGACACATCTAAATCTGATCCTTCTTTCACGACTTTGTTAGTTAAGTCTGCAGTATTTAAAAGAATACTTATAAATCTTCTGATAAATACTAAATTTCCATTTAAGTCTTCTTTATTATTGAAGATTTTTGTAACTTTTGCTTTGACAGCAGTACCAATTACATCCTCAATCGTAGGATTTATTTCTGAACTTCCTTGCTCAACAACTCTTTGACAGAATGTTAACACCTGTTGTGCTTGATCAATCTTGATATCATTATTCCTGTTTATAACAAAAATAAAATCAAAAGATAAAACACATCACGAAAATATTGCATTTTAAATCAAAATTATAAAATGTATAATAAGGAACCAATGTTGACTATACCTTTCAAAGCTTTTTGTTCCTCTATTATAATTCCAACCACTAGGATCCACAACATCCACAGCATCTACATTGTCAGAGTGTTCCGTTGCAAAATAAGAGTTCCAACCGGATGGATCAAAATTGGTGACTAACGAGGCAGACAGATCAACTAACGTCAACAGAAATAGAATGGCAAAAACCATTTTTCTGTTCAAAGACGAGCTTTTATAGTTAGTAGATAACCACCATATTTCACTCGAAAATACGTTCGGTGTACGACTCAATTATTACATACATTCACATGAAACTTTGGTTGATCCGCAGCAAATACTATAAAGACAATACCGGACAGTTCCCCGTTCTTCCACGCAACCGATGGAAACAAGTTCTCACTAGCGATCCTATACTGCGATTTTTGTAGGAAGAGCTCTCAAGATAACTCAAATCCCATCTTCGCGATGGAATATGTCACGGCATTTCGTATCATTCACAGTCGTTCCGCTAGATTTCGCACGATCGCGACCGTATGAAGCAGTGCTTGCGATCATGCGACTTCTACCGGCAAGACCGAGAAAAGACGCGAAATGCCGTGACATATTCCATCGCGAAGATGGGATTTGAGTTATCTTGAGAGCTCTTCCTAGAAAAATCGCAGTATAGTGTCAGAACCTGATAATGTAGCGCCAAATAGAAATGTCAATGTGATTCTTACGGAAGAAACAAATATTTTTAAATCTACCTAACGAAATAAGACTTATTTTTACCTACTCTCGCTGAGATTTAATTATATTGAAGGGCTCAAATTACGGAAAATTATAATGTACAATGTGTTATAATGGACATGAGAACATTGAACATTTAATGAACATTATTTTCACGAATAAAGAGTTGTTACAAATGCAAGATTTTTCATGCCATAACACTTCCACTGATGCATTTGACATTTTTTCCACTTACTTCCTTTAAAAAGCACTGTATCAATACATTGATACCTCTGCTTTCATACTGATTATTACACCACTTACATAAAATATTCTGTAAGTGAATATTAATGATTTGCATTAATTGTTTTTTACGTCAAGTTTACTTTGACGTAAATAATTTCAAAAGTGTTTATTGAAAACATATTCAGTCTTAGAAAACTAATAGCGAATTCATTTGGGTAGAAAAGCGTGGCATTCACGTACTGTTTAATCAGAATATGCGAGTTTCTTAATTTATACTTTTCATCCAAATTCTGTTAAGCATTTCTACAACCATCATATGGCACGGTTCTACACAACCAGCCACATACATTGGACTCAGCGTTTTTCTGTACTAAACTTGTAGGACTATCTTCAGTGTTATCCATTTCTGCAATGTTCGTTACACATGATTCAATTGGGAATGGCAATGTGCAAGTAGTCTCCCAATTAAGTTATGTTATAGTTTTTAATGCATTTTATTACAAAGGGAAGTCAAATTGTATTAAATTAGCTTCATTCATGTTCAAGATTCTTGCAATTTTTACTTTTTATCACGAGGAAATGTGAAGAACGAACGCGAGTTCTCCTGTATTTTAACATAAAACAGCCAAAAACTACAGAATTTTTTTCCTGCCATACGTAGAATAATGTAAAGAATAGTGTTGTAAAATATGTTTTCCATAAATTGACCAGAAAGACAATAAAATGAAAAGAAATCAAGCAGACAACTAATCCCAACAGAGCACCGATGCACTCTTCATCTGGTGGCAGAACCTGGTACACCCTAAGCTCAGTGTTTCTCGATATATCGCGAAGTGTCCTGTATTGTCTTTATAGTATTTGTCCGCAGTGAACGGAACCCCGAGCCATACAGGCCTGGTTCTCCCAATGTTACTTATACTGCGATTTTTTAGGAGCGCCTGTGACAGAAATCAGCTGTTTCGCTGCCATCCAATCGGCAGCTTATATTTCGTGACAGTGACGTCACTATGGTGACGTTCAAGCTCCCTATTGGATGAAACCGTTAACAGCTAATATCTGTCACAGTCGCTCCTACAAATATCGCAGTATATACTCTCTGGGTTCACTCAATGTTAAAAAGTGGGGGTCACGAGCCATAGCCCACTATAGTATGCATTAGAAAAGCCTCGGCGCTCCGATCTCCTCCTTGTTAGGCCCGCAACAGACTACACCGAGGATGCGTTGCGAGAAATGTGCGACGAGAAATGTGGAAAGAGGCCGGCGAGGCTGGGTCCACACACTACAAAGAGGTTATTCGATGTCTCGAAATTCCTCTATGTGCCACAAGCCGAGAGTGATGGCTGCAGTTATGCGATCATCTGAGAGTCCCCTTTCTTGCTTTATTAAATGCTCTTATGTAATTTTTACTCGTGATATCCTTGTTTTGTTACAATAATCGTAAACCATTTGTTCAACGAGTTCGAATTACCTAGAGAGAAACACATTACTACATTGCATACAAATCATTATTTAATGTAAAAAAAACCGTAAGTTAAGTGACGTTTAAGGGAGAAGTTGTACATCAGCAAATTTTCTTGAACTCCGTAATCTCTACCACGCTCTGGTTTAGTATATTTGTTGGTTGAATAATAAATAGATAATGAATGATCAAATAATTCATAATAAAATTCACAATTAATAATCATTCATTCATAAATACCAATTAAGAAAAGTAATAAATTAATTCAATTCTTTCACAATACCCTTTCAAGTTTCTTGCTTCAAATTTTTATTTTTATATTACTCATTATGAGCGGGTTTCACACAAATACGAATATCTTCCATACAGTTTTTACTTGTTCATTTCCGTTTGAAGAGAATTCAAGAAAACAATTAAAAAACTGGTAGTTTATCGCATCTTTTACTGCCAAACGTTATAACCTCACTCAGTTCTATGCACTGTTTGGTGCATATATACTCTCTGGTTTGGTGTTTTCCTCCGGCAGCGAACGCCCAAATGTCGTATAACAAGTGAAGGAGTAGAAATGTGTCCGAGAAAACTCGCTCGCCGACCGACTCGAGCGAAGAACTCTTTCGCCTCCGCAGAGGCGAACGAGAAAACTCTTTCAAGTGTGTGGGGGTCAATAAGAGCCCCTTGTTTCGATTTTCCACATTTCTCGTCGCACATTTCTGGAAACACATTCCTCGGTGTAGTCTGTTGCGGGCCTTATACTGCGATTTTTATAACTTTGTTCCTGAAAGGCATCAGCTGTTTCGCTGCCATCTAATCAGCAGCTTATATTTCACGACAGTGACGTCACTATGGTGACGTTCAAGCTCCCGTTTGAGGTCCATCAAGCTGGCCCGCCCACTATAGCAGAATCTAACCAAACTAGTGCCATAATTTTTAACTATTTTATTACTAATTTATTACCGCAAAACTAATTTTTTACCACTCATCTTCACCCCGAAACAGGGGGTGGCGGGCCAACTTGATATCAAGCTGGCCCGCCCACCATAGCAGAATCAAACCAAACTAGTGCCATAATTTTTAACTATTTTATTACTAATTTATTAACGCAAAACTAATTTTTTTACCACTCGTCTTCACCCCCAAACCGGGGGGTGGCGGGCCAGCTTGATATCAAGCTGGCCCGCCCACCATAGCAGAATCAAATCAAACTAGTGCCATAATTTTTAACTATTTTATTACTAATTTATTACCGCAAAACTAATTTTTTACCACTCGTCTTCACCCCAAAACAGGGGGTGGCGGGCCAGCTTGATATCAAGCTGGCCCGCCCACCACAGCAGAATCGAACCAAACTAGTGCCATCATTTTTAACTATTTTATTACTAATTTATTACCGCAAAACTAATTTTCTTACCATTCATCTGCACCCAAAAATATAATTTTTAACTATTTGGTTACTAATTTATTAGTCATGAGGGCGGCGAGCCTGCCTTCTCCCTTATAGCGTCCGGCTCTAACACTCTTGCTGGTTTTTCCAAAGCCTGCCCGAGGGTTAAATACCTGGCAGGTCTCGGCTATTTTTGCCTGGGGCAGGTATTACCGAAGCTTTGCAAATGGAATTATACTCGTAGATACTTCGCCAATGGTTTTGGTATAACTAAAATTATTTATGGTCGTTGATGTTCAGTTACTGGTCTAAAATGTCCTATAATTGCAAATCGAGACTGCCGTTGGAAACATTAAATAAACTTTGAAATTTCCAGATATCTCGAAGATTCTGGCATGCGATGAAGGATTCATTCGTTGGTTTTGTTTTGTTCTCCTTACGAAGTTCATCGTAAGAAGAGAAAGTTATGCAATCGTGCACCGAAAAACGTAAAATTTTCCGCAGAAACACTCTTATTTAAATAAAAGTTTATTAATTTCAAACATTACGTAGTGTACGTTGGATTTCCACATCTCCTGAATCATCCTGACGGTAAAGTATTGTATGAAGAAAAACAGTTGTTAACCTTAATAAAAGATATTATAATACACTTTCCTTGTTTTAGTATCACAACAAATATTCTTCAGAAATGTACACAGTTTTTCTTGCAGTTGTTAACCTTAATAAAAAGAAGACGTTGTGTACAATGATGAAACGGAGATCCTGTAATTGGAAATATAATACATCTACCGAGTATTATTTTCTGTGCGTACTTCACGAAGAGAACTTACCAATTAAACTATCCGATTTAAAATGCGTAATATAAAGAAAGTTATGTAATTCCGCCACAAAAAAAACGCAATTTTTCGACACAAAAACTCGTATTGTGTCCCTGATTCGGAAAAAAGTGGACAAATCCTATTACAATATGTAGTAATTTACTTTCTCTAACTTACTTTCTCTTATAGTGAGATTTCACGAATTGCGGGTCCTTAATACGTCTTTTACTTCTTTGAATACATATGTATGTGTATACGGTGTATTATACGTAGAATACAGAAAATGATGCTGCAGAATATCAATTTCGAGATCTAAACGGAAATACAGGTTTTGGGGCTTCCTGATACCGAAAAAGTGTATTTTTTTTTAAATACGTCCGTCCGTCCTTCTGTCTGTGAATTAGAAGAATAATATTAATAATAGAAATAATAACAACAAACATTTGTTCTATTAATCTGGAATTATTAATTTTTTAATATTTATTTACAACAGCAAGAAAAACTGTGTACATTTCTGAAGAATATTTGTTGTGATACTAAAACAAGGAAAGTGTATTATAATATCTGGAATTATTAATTTTTTAATATTTATTTACAACAGCAAGAAAAACTGTGTACATTTCTGAAGAATATTTGTTGTGATACTAAAACAAGGAAAGTGTATTATAATATCTTTTATTAAGGTTAACAACTGATTTTCTTCATACAATACTTTACCGTCAGGATGATTCAGGAGATGTGGAAATCCAACGTACACTACGTAATGTTTGAAATTAATAAACTTTTATTTAAATAAGAGTGTTTCTGCGGAAAATTCTACGTTTTCCGGTGCACGATTGCATAACTTTCTCTTCTTACGATGAACTTCGTAAGGAGAACAAAACAAAACCAACGAATGAATCCTTCATCGCATGCCAGAATCTTCGAGATATCTGGAAATTTCAAAGTTTATTTAATGTTTCCAACGGCAGTCTCGATTTGCAATTATTGGACATTTTAGACCAGTAACTGAACATCAACGACCATAAATAATTTTAGTTATACCAAAACCATTGGCGAAGTATCTACGAGTATAATTCCATTTGCAAAGCTTCGGTAATACCTGCCCCAGGCAAAAATAGCCGAGACCCGCCAGGTATTTAACCCTCGGGCAGGCTTTGGAAAAACCAGCAAGACTGTTAGAGCCGGACGCTATAAGGGAGAGGGCAGGCTCGCCGCCCTCATGACTAATAAATTAGTAACCAAATAGTTAAAAATTATATTTTTGGGTGCAGATGAATGGTAAGAAAATTAGTTTTGCGATAATAAATTAGTAATAAAATAGTTAAAAATGATGGCACTAGTTTGGTTCGATTCTGCTGTGGTGGGCGGGCCAGCTTGATATCAAGCTGGCCCGCCACCCCCTGTTTGGGGGTGAAGACGAGTGGTAAAAAAATTAGTTTTGCGGTAATAAATTAGTAATAAAATAGTTAAAAATTATGGCACTAGTTTGATTTGATTCTGCTATGGTGGGCGGGCCAGCTTGATATCAAGCTGGCCCGCCACCCCCTGTTTGGGGGTGAAGACGAGTGGTAAAAAAATTAGTTTTGCGGTAATAAATTAGTAATAAAATAGTTAAAAATTCTGGTACTAGTTTGGTTTGATTCTGCTGTAGTGGGCGGGCCAGCTTGATGGACCTTCCCGTTTGGATGAAACCAAGGCAGATTTCTGTCAGGAACAAAGTTACGAAAATCGCAGTTTATACTCCGGTTTTTCTTTCTTGGAGCACGGGGCTGTGTCAATAAAATGAAATATCTCACGGTATTTCGGAGTCGTTCTCCATTGTGCCGCCAGAAGTTACATGATTGCCAGCACTGCTCGATACAATCGCGATTATGCGATCCCTAGCGTTACAACCGAGAACGACGCGAAATACAGAAAAGCCGAAGTAAATAGCTAAATAAGTAATATAAACGTTCCGCTACTGAACGCTGGCGCGCTACTCGCCAACCATTCCTCGATCTGCTGCTGCACGCAAATAAACGGAGATCCGCATTACAAACAGAACTCTTCGACTTAGAGGCTTTGAATTCAAATTTTTAGGCATTCCATTACTTCTTTAGTTACAACAGTAATGTCCTTGGCGACCTCTGATAAAAAAATGTTCACCAATTATGTCAATGATCGTTATTAAATGTGCGCTCTCGTCACACGCCAGGAAACTGTTTCTTTGCAAAGCTGGCTTAATATATTTTTGAAGGTTTCTTTTCACAACAAACCTTGGAAGTTGTGGTACAGCTTCCACAAAAAGTTGCTCTACCACATATAACCTTTAGGGTTATTTAAGATGAGACTGATTTATTTATTTAAGAACGATCCATGCTAATTATCTTCACAAGGAAAATAAATATTAACATACATTCTCAATGTTTCTGAACGTTAATAAAATACGTAACCCTTACCTCGGCTTTTTAACAATTCAGTTTCATTTTATTAGTTTCATATTATTTCATTTATTTATAGGAGAAATTTCACGGGCTCCAAGCAGGGCCCGGGGTGGGCCTGGTGCGGTTTCGGGGCCGGTCAGGGGCCGACGTTGGTCGCTTGGATGGAACGGGGCGGGCTGGGTGGAATGCGGCGTGCTATGGATTTCATGTGTCTGGCCTCACCGGTGCCTATACCGCGATTTTCGTAACAGCGTCCCTGATAGAAATCAGCTGTTCACGGTTTCATCCAATAGGGAGCTTGAACGTCACCATAGTGACGTCACTGTTGCGAAATATAAGCTGCCGATTGGATGGCAGAGAAACAGCTGATTTCAGTCAGGCTGTTTCGAAAATCGCAGTATATGCCTTTGCTTGAATAGAAGTTGTGAGCAGAGGCGCATCTAGGTATTCAGGCGCCTATGGCAAGCATAGAATTTGCGCCCCCTGTGGGAATGCTTGAAATTAAGGTTGTTATTTGTTTTAACGGGTAGACTGTAAATAGCGCCCATGGAACGTGCCATGCCTGCCATACCGTAGATACGCCACTGGTTGTGAGTAATGTTAACAACCACTTGCCTCGGAGGAAACGTACTCCACAATTTTAATAATGTCATAGTCCTCACAGACCATCCAATTAGCATACGGACAGGCGCGGATCCAGTCTTCTCTTTCGGGGGGGTCAGGTTAAGACTCAAATGCATTTATCTCGGAAAGGGGGGAGGGTACAGAATGTAATAACAAATTTGATGTATGTTATTCGTATATCAGATTGACTTTATTATACTGTAAATATATTAGAAACTAGCGTACCCGTGCGAGAACTCTCGCACTCGTTAAATCCCACCCTTTCCCTATCCATTTGTCTATCCTTTCCATAAAGGAGAGGAACTACTAATGTACTTACAGAATATCAAACAAAATAACAATGCAATTGATGTTTGAAACAAATTTTCAATTAAAGTTTATTCAACATTATAGAGAGATGTTCTTGGAACAACTCATACTTCTTTAAAAACAACATTTGAAGAAATATTTCAATCTTCTGTGAGAGTTAGCTTTTCGCTTTCCTTGATAGTCAAATGATAGAAAAGGTTTTTACTATTGAGAAAGCCAAGTAAAGTGGTGAGAAAATACCGGATCGGGCAAGAACAGACCTACTCATTGCAATATTATTTAACTTTCCTTGATTTGTTATGAAGAACCGAGTGGATTTTGGGGAGTCAGGATGCCAGCTTGCTGGGATGAGAAAATTGAAAAATTATTTGTATATTAAAAGTATTGAATTATTTTCTGCGTCCTTACGTACCTCAAGAAAAGCAATTCCGAGCCAAAAAATTATCAAACTAATGTTTTCACCTTTGAGTACTAAATACCATTTGTTAGCATTAGAAACAATTTAGTAGGCATTAGTAAGCCCACTTCGGTACATGGGAACGTTGTTCAAACGATGTTTGCATTTTTAATATCTTAACGAACCGACACCTTGAGTTTAATATCAAACGGTGTTTTATTTACAATATGAGTTTGCAGCTGGGCATTGGTGTACATACTTCCAGATACCGCCAACATTTAAATCGTGCGTTTGGACTGCGATCGTTTGCAGTTGTCGGGCGACTGGCATTATTCTTTCTATAATTTTAAATTTAATTGTTTTTTAATTGATTCACGTAGTATTGTAGGCTAGCGCGTTCTGATTTTTGTTTTCCATTTACTTCAAGGTATTTTACTTTAGCTACTTTAAAAAGTTTGTTCTTTGTGTTGTGCCATAGCACAAGTTTTCCCCCACTACCTCTGCGTACCTGTGCGAGAACTCTCGCATGTTACACACCACACTCATTCTTATCCTTCTATTTTCATTCTAAGAGGGAAAGTAGTTAACGAAATGTGTTTATTTGTTTAAAATCTATAAAGGCAACTTGCAATGTACTAACACAATTACAAATAAAAATAAAAAAACAATGCAATTAATGTGTAAAAGAAATTTTCAATAAATATTTATTCAATATCGTGGAGAATTTGCTTGGAACAATTCCCAAAACTTTTTTAAATATATTTGAAGTAATTATTCAATATTCTTTGTCAGTTAGGTTTTAGTTTTTCGTGATAGTCACAAAAATATTAGCTTTTTACTTTTGAGAAAGCTACGTGTCTGAACCTGTTGACTTGAAAATTTCATCGAATGATAACGAAAATATTGGTACAGGTAAAACACAAACACAGTCTTCACTCTACACTGAACACCCACATTCCTGCACAATTAAGTACACAGCACTTACAGACCAAGAAAAAACTTTAATTGAATAGTTTCATTACACGCATAAGAAACCATCTTCATAGGTATAGGTATCAAGCAACTACAATAGTACTTCTAGTTGTTGCTGGAGAGCAAATCTTGAATTAATGATGCAAATAAACCTCGGCAGACTGCACAAACTACGGTGTTAACAGAAAGCGGAAATGATGATTGTAGAATCTAAGCCTTCTAAGCGAGTCGCCCCAAAATTGCTACCAGCAGGAAGGGCTGAAATATTGAGGTGGCCTTGATAGTATTGAAGCGTGGAACCGAAAAGTTAATTGAATGGAACGAAGAATGTCTCATCTTGTAGATTATGGTGTGAAAAACGTTTCTTTGAGGCCTTTGGCCTCAAAATTTTACTCTTTAAGGGTCTAAAATGCTTTGTTTATGAGTTATTTGCCGATATATGTTGACATGTGATGCGGGTTGCATTTTACATGAATATTTCTATGCGTTTTTTTAAGAAATCATCCATATTTTTGAAGCCAAAAGTGGAATTCGTCAAGTCTCCGTGAAATTCTCTTTCTTTAGAGCCCTCATTTATAAAGATTGGTTGCGTGTGAGAGCCGGAACCTAAAGGTATACTACTGAAATAATACAGGAAACGATTCAATGTACCAATAATAACATATCAGATATCAAGCAGGTTACAATTGTTACGATCCTCACCATATCCGCTGGGAGTGAGGCGGGGGTAACTTTGGAATTTTAACTGGCAACCTCCAATTTTTGTTGCAGATTCGAATTCTGCCTACAAAAATATGTCAATTTTATTCGGTACATTTGTTTTAAAAAAATGAAAGTTTATAAAGTTATCAACAATAAATTTCAAGTTATCAAAAATAACTTTCATTTGATGTACTATGAAAAATTTTGTGAAGAAACATATATGAGAGAAACATGTAAATGTGTGTAATGAAAAAAGTATATTTTAAATAAATTATTATAATTAATAAATGCATGCCTATAATAAAATAAATAAATTATACTTTTATTTTTCTCACAATTATTTTTCTCATTTTAATTTTTCCTTTTTTACATTTTTTCGTTTATATTGCTCTTTCGTACGTACGAATGTACATTAATAAATTTGCACCATATTTGAATCTCCTTGAATGGCGTTTCATCTTTAACAATGTAAACTTCATTATAAGTTTGGCGACAACTACACCGAGACATGCAAACATCTAATAAATTTAATTTAATGCAATAGTTAATATTTTTCAATTAACTGATCTGATTCCTTTTGCATTGCCTTGGTGCTTTGTTTCATTAAAACCCAAATAAAGTAACATCATTGCAATTCTGTTCATCGAGAATGAGTGCTGTTAAAAGATACTTTTGATACTGGACTCGGACTCAGCCACAGCTAAACTTTCAAATAAGATATTTTAGGCGTTAGACTCTATCCTCGCTCAATAGCCGAACTAAAATTCTCTAACCGGATTCGGACTCAGCCGACAGCTTCGTATTCAAATAAGGTTTTTTTAGCAGTGGCGAAGCTGAAGGGTAATCTGGGAGCCTTATAATACCCAATTGTTTTTTCAATAAATTCTGTCGTTGTGTACCATTTTTCAATATTTTTGTTACTGAATCGTTGAAGAAAATTAAATGTGTTCGACTTCTTTTCTCCGCTTACGCGCGATGGAATAAGCAGGGCTGCAGAAATATACACTTTGTGGCTGATAGCTGAGCGAGGAGTCTGCCAGTGGATAGACACCGGCTGGCTCTGCCGCGCACGCGCAAAAGAGAGCGTACGCTATCTCCCTTTCAATTGCATTCACTGGGCAGAGACCCCAGCTGCAGTCTAGGCTCTCGGTAGGCACGGACTTGTAGAGCGATGCACACCCACGTCTCAGAGGCAAATTCACCTCATCACCTCACGTTGTGGGAAAATAGACTTGTTTATGTGCCGTTTGTGTGATTTTTGTTAGTGTTTTCTTTACGCAACAATTAATGAAGCTAAAGATATTGTGTTGCAGACAATGTCCCACTGACTTTGCGCCAGTCTCATAACTTCTAAACGATTCACGATATCGAAATACAGTTTTCGCTTAACAATGCGGAATCACGAGTTAAGTACTACGCCGTAGAGATAGAAATAGTAACGATACGTAGTAATATACCGTGTTAGATATGAAGAGACTATTGAAATCTGCATCAAAGTAGACATGACTATGAATGAACTTTCAGGGTGAGATTTATTTGAAAGATACAAAATTGTATCTTTCAAAATTATTGATACAGTAGTGACTCAGATGGACTACATGTTTCAAGATTTCGACAACTTTCACTTTATTGAATTTCTGGACGAAAAGCAGTTTTCCACCTACAAGCGTCCTTTAGTTCAGAAACGTTTCCTTTCCTAATAAAACAATATTGATTCCTTGACAGTGAGCAGCTTCGAAATGAACTAACAAATGTTTACATTAATAATGCAGAATATATGCCTGCAGTTTTATTGCTGAAGTATTTGTTAGACATGTTGGTATAGAAAAAAATATCAAGAGACGGTTCGGTTTGTACAACTCAAACTAACTTTCCCTTTATATACAGCATTATGTGAAAGGAATACGATTACATTAAAGAGTTAAGGCATTCTTGAGAAATTCCGTGGGAAATTAACTCTGCAGAAACGAAAGCTTTAAAGAACACATTATCGACGTTTTTATTGAATACAAAAACGATGAATAGAGCTAATTTACAAAAAAAGTAAGATTAGATTTTAAGAATACCCAACTGCATGACTCTAGCTTCGCCACTGTATTTTAGGCGTCAGACACTATCCTCGCTCATCAGCCAAACTAAAATTCTCTAACACTAAATCTTTTGGACTAATCTTTACCACTAATCCCTGTTAATAGCGTTAACTTACGTTCTTACAAAACCAGAACCGACATCAGACTTCAATCATCAAATTAGGTTCGCCGTTACAGATTACATTAAGCATTTTAAGGTTAAATAAACATTGAGTTTGATAGGAGTTCCGATACTTAATTGGAATTTTATAATCGAAACTGAATTCTAACAAACACTGAAAGCATGATTGTTGCCAATTTTATATTCATACCATTATTATTACGTAGTTTAGGTAGTTCTATTCCCTTTGAATAACAATTGTGACTTTTAAGATGAGTCCATGTGTTGACGTCCATTTTTCGCACAATTCTCTCGTTCAATTAGTGACAAATATTCACATTAAGGTAGCAACACTAGTAACGCGCATTGATTCCGACTTTAGTTATGTTACTTGTTTAGATATATTTCTTTGTATTGAAAATATTTTTAAAAAAATCTTGTATGATTTTGATGCAGTATGTTTTTATACAAATTAAATTCCAATTTCTATATACATTCATTTGTTTTAGCACTGCTAAATTTTTAGAAATTTCTAGAATTGTTTGAAAATATTTGAAAATGTCTCGGCCAGTCCCGATTCAGTAGGGACACTGGAAAGGTTATCCTTTTTTTTAGATATGTTGAAGTTTCTCACAAAATGTTGACGGTTCATCATTTGGAGGGGGGGTCATGATCCCCGTGACCCCCCCCCCTTGGATCCGCGCCTGCATACGGATGTGAATAGACAATCTTTTATTTATGGATTAGGCTGGAGTGAAACAGTGACTTGCGCATTAATTGGGGTTTGTTCCTAGCGTCTTCGATCGTGTCAAAATCTTAGTTGAATTTTCATCTTCAGTGCGCAATGTCATTTCTCTTCAAAATTAAAATATTTTTGCAAATTTTCAGATGAAATGAGTAAAATTTTTCCTTGTGTAACCTCAATAGGCGTAATTTTTGTATAGAAGAAAAGTTTTTTGAAGACCGAATACCTTGCGATATATTTTTAAAATCGAACTAAAATGTAAAGATGATGAAAAATAGGTAAATAAAAACAATAGCTCTGCATTGGTCATATTATATATGTAATTGTTAAATTTTTATTAAAATTTGCCAGATAGTATTTTGTATGTAAGCAGTATACTTTTCAATCATTTCCCAATCAATAATGTTTGCTCCTTCATACCTCTAATTCATGATTCACTGTTGTGAATTAACAAAATTCACCTGAAGGCAAGTGACCAAAAGCCGTGGAACGTGTCGTGAATGTGTAAACGCGCACTGTCGACTTTCACGAGAAGTCACGACTTTAAAGTTGTGACTTTCAAGTGTCGTGGAATATGCCATGACATACGTCACGTGTTGAAACGGGCCTCTTTGCGCCGGACCAGCAAAAATGTAATATAGATGGATAGATATAAGGTTTATTCTACAATTGGGCTGATGTTACCCGGTGGTAGAATACAGAAACATAAAAGTACATTAACAATTACAAAACAATTAAAAACAAAAACAATACATAAAAAATCATTATAAAAAAACATTATCTTCGTCTTTACCTAGAACATGCAAATGCATTTACATACATATACAACAAAAGAAACTACACATATACTAACATTTAAGTAAATAAACTTACATATTACACCGGTAAATTTCAAGGACAGGGTTCGGCTCCTATTGACGTGCACGATTCGGTTCCGAACGAGTCACTCGCGGCGCCGCCAC
Organism: Acheta domesticus; assembly: GCA_031308135.1. NCBI lineage: Eukaryota > Metazoa > Arthropoda > Insecta > Orthoptera > Gryllidae > Acheta > Acheta domesticus. Next base: position 90,708,609 of record JAHLJT010003656.1, read on the forward strand.
AGTGTGCCCGGTCACACGGCCACGTGGCCAACGCACTTTCGTGTGGAATCGTGACGCTTCGCTACCCGTGTCCAAGTTGAGGACGAGGCTCGGGCCTTCGGCCCTCGCGTTAACATAAAACATCCTTGAGTCTGTCCAACGCATAATTACCAACGCATTTTATGCAAATACTCACCTTAAATGTTTACGCAAATCCGCGAAAAATAAACCATTGTAATTCTCCATTACACGTTCGCAATATAGTTTACGCAAATCCGTGAAAAATAAACCATTGTAATTCTCCATTACACGTTCGCAATATAGTTTACGCAAATCCGTGAAAAATAAACCATTGTAATTCTCCATTACACGTTCGCAATATAGTTTACGCAAATCCGCGAAAAATAAACCATTGTAATTCTCCATTACACATTCGCAATATAGTTTACGCAAATCCGCGAAAAATAAACCATTGTAATTCTCCATTACACCTTCGCACCACACCGCACAATGCACAATGCAAGCACAAAGGCATCTACCCGCTCCCTGAGTGATCCGTTCTCGTGGTCCGCGCGAGTGAACCATTCGCAAGTGAACCGTGCGCCCTTGTTTTAGTGAGCCGAACCCTGTCCTTAAAATCAGCCATTACACCAATATTCGTACACACAAACATACACGCTTATATACATATCATACAAAGACATAGGAACCCTCGCATATACATCATCCTGCCAAGGGCGGATTAATATTTCTGCCGCCTGTAGGCAGATCAAATTTGCCGCCTCCTTTTTAAAAGTAATGTTACATTTCAAATTGTAACGTTTCAGTAACAATTCCTCATTAATTTGAGCGTTTTAACTTTAAAAGTAACATTACATTTTGCACATTGTTTTCATAAATTAAATAACTTTTTTGGATTAGCTAATTTTGGATATAAACTGTATCTTCATAGCAAGTAACGTTCAACATTAAAAGGAAACTAAAACATGACAACTAGAATTGCAACATTATTTCTTTCGTCAAGGGGCCTTACTTTCAGATTCATATACTTCTGAAATCATTAGGTATACTCTAATGAAGTAGACAAATAAATAGCTTTTATTAAATATTAATATGATAGATTTTTATTTACAACTGAACGATTAGAATATTACGATGTTGTAACAGATTTTCGATTTACCATTATAAACAAGGAATATAACATTTAACTTTTTGGATGGTTTTTTTATACAGCTGAAATAATTTAATTAATTGTAGCTAATTTGTCTATTGATGTAAAATTTTGCGACGTGCCTTTTGGTGAGCAAATTAATCAATAATTATAGTATAATCTAAAACGTTGAGATAATTTTCTTCGATACACAATAACGCTAAGGAGTTCAGTCGATACTCTGTCATTGTACAAAGCAAATAATTTTTAATCCTTTTTAAACAAGAGAATGAACGTTCTGCTGTGCAATTGGTCACCGGAATACATACAAGATTCGAAGTGCAATGTCAACGTTAGGATAAATACGTTCTAATTCTTCTTTCCGTAACCACTTTAATAAATCTGCAGAATTCGTTGGCTTAACATCTTCGTCAAGGATGTTTAAATACAAACTTAAATGTATCAGCTCAGAAACAAGCGATTCTTCAAGATCTTGGGGAAATTTTGAACATAAAAATATCGCTGCTTTTTTCCAAATCTATCAAAGATAATTTTTCCATTTCAATGACAGCCTTAACCCTTAACTGGTATCATGGATTTTGGTTACGTAAACGGTATTGTCGGGTCAGCGGAGACCCAGAAATTAATTTTGTAATTTGGCATATTAATTCTTACTTGATGAAACTAGAAATCGATATACATCGTAAAAAAACTTCCCTCAAGGATTGTAACTGAAAGACTTCTTCAATTAAATTCATTTTGTGTGTCTAAAGTACCATATTTCTGAATTCGTATATATTTACACGAGTTAGATGAGATCAATTTGAAAAGGGATTCAATTTTCAAAATACTAGAAATGTTTCATTGGCATGGACCAAAATGAAGAGCTAACACTTGTATAAACATAATAAGGAGAGAAAAACACAAGAATGCTACTTAATTCATAAAATTTGCAAGCATGCAAAAGTGGTATACAGCAAATGTTTAATTTTTTGTCTGTTTACAATTAGCCAAATTATTATGCAGTTATGGACTGGATGTAATTTATTCAGACTCTATGCACTCATTACAATACACTTTTACCAAACTATGGGTTTTGCAAACAGTTTTGTTGCACTGACAGCAGACTGTGTTATATTTATTGTCCTTTGATAACGGACAAAGAGAGCAGCGCTTCCGTTTCTTCGGCTCGTCACCCTCATCATTTTCACTGCCTGAATCATGATCACTGTCTATTGTTGAAGCGTCACTGAGATCACTATCTACCTCTGCAAGCCAATGTTCAATTTGTACAGAATGTTCTTCATATTCCATTGTTGAGAAAACAGACTTTGATTTTCACACTACAATTAAAAGACTAATGTCAACGGTATCGTCGGGTCTCCAGTGACCCGGAACACACACTGCGAGGACAAATCAACTTCCTTTCATGAGTTCTAAAACACCACTGCCCATAAGTATAGAGTGTAGGGATTAGGTGACAGCACAGGCAAATTGCGTCAAAATTGCAAGGTTTAAACAAAAAAGAAATTCTTCTGGGTCAAATGTGACCCGACGATACCAGTTAAGGGTTAAATTTGTCATATACACCTTTATACGCTTCAAGTCTCTTATTCAATTCTGCAAGTAATTTATCAACAATAACCAAATAAGTGTCAATTTTAAACTTGTCTCGTGCGGTCAGTTATGCTGCATTCTCGTTAGTTTCATCATATTGCATTTTTCCTTTTTCTTTTGTTTTCCGATTCATACGTATCAGTTGACAGCTTCTTACCCTCCTCTTAAAAAAATTCAAAATTTTCTCTGTTCGTTTTTAAAAGTTCTACAAGCGAAGTGTAAATACCAACCACGGAACTTTAATCGATATCGACCTTTTGCAGTTGTTTGTTCGACGCATTCAAGCGGTCTAAAATGAATCCCCAAACCTCGGTCATAATAGTAGTACTATCCAATATCTTTGATAATAGCAGTTTCAAGTCGATTTAATGCAACAATAAGACCTTTAGCTTCTGCACGAGTTGACGGTTTTTGCGAAGAATCATGAGATATAATTTGAAAGGCATCTAAAACATTTTGCCAACGATGTTTTTTAGAGCCTGACATGCATCATCTCGAGCTGACCAGCGCGTAATTGAAAGACTTTTCAAAGAGGATGTACTGGATCCTTCATCTTCTAAATTTCGAAGTATGTCCCTCCTTGATGTAGATGCACTAAAGAAATTATATAAATTTTGTAGAAGTAGAAAATAAGTACATGCTTCAGTGCATGATTCAGCTGCATTTGTACCTGCATTCAACTAAATTTAAAGAATGAGCAGAGCAGGGGATGAATTCAATTAGAGCATGTACATCTTTCATACGGGCTTGAAGACCTGTGTAAAGACCGGACATATTTGACGCGTTGTCGTAGAACTGACCACGACAATTATTAATGTATAGTTCGTAAATCTCCATAAAATTACATACAGCGTCGAACATCTCCTTTGATTTATGGCATGTTTGGAAGGAATTCCAAAAATGACTCTTTTGATGTACCATCTTTTGCCACATGTCTAACAACTATAGCGAGTTGATCCACGTGTGCTATGTCTGGCGTAGAGTCCACAATTATGGAAAAATACACTTCGAATGTTTCGGAGAATCTCATCTTTAACTGCTTTAGCTAATATACCTATTAGTTCTTCAACCATCGTGGTGGATAAATACGATGTATTTCCTTTTCCGCAGTTACCAAATTTTTGTATGTGATCTGCTAAGAAGTGGTCATATTTCGAAATTAACTCAAGCAACATCATCTAATTACCATTTTGATTATTTCCAAACTTTTCGACATGTCCTCTCAAAGGAAGCCCTCTTGAACCAAGAGTTTTTATCACTAAAATTACACGTTTAAGGTGGTAAGAGCGAGATAGTGTTATGTTTAACATGCCTTTTTTATTGTATTAATCAAAAGATGAGAAGTTCTTCTATGTTCTGGGAAAGTTTGAATCGATTTTACCGTCTAGTTTTCGCGTAACGAGACCGTAAAGTTTGTTGTTTAACACGGGCTCTTATGGTAGCCTGACAAATCTGACCTGAAATTTTAAAATTGTGAGAAAGTTAACTGTTGAAGATGTTTTTAAAAACTCTTATTTAGGTAGCTAGCATCTCGAAGAATCAATATGCGCAATTTGAAGGTCATCTACCGTCTCAAATGGGAGAATTTTGCAAAATTATAAACCTAAATCAGTCCACGGCGAGACGTTCGCGCGCTTTCTAGTTTCGGGGAGTCTGACGTACAACCCGGCAACACCGTGCGCGCAGCTCGCTTCATTCAAATCGAGTGACAAGTCCTCTTGTAGAGTTAAATAATAAATGAGTTCTTTATTGTCTATAATACTTGGATTATAAATTTCAAACAATGTCATTGTTCTTAGATATAAACTCTTAAAATTCTTACATTCCTCGGGATTTTCTGGGCGCAATTAAAAGATCCAAAAGGTTCATATTCCATTTTTTATCATGCAAGACACACAATGTATTGTCATTGCCTTCTACACCACAGTTGCAAGATACCTTACACAGAACTCAAAGCAGCAATCTTTAATGTAGATCAATCAGAAGAGCTACTGGATGGGCATTAAATTCACAAATTATTGGAAATAGACTTTTTAGTGGCAATAAATGTGTTACAATGATCAAATACTCTTTTTGCTGGTGCTAATATCAACTATTGAAGGTTGGTGCAGTAAATGCAGAGCTGAATTTTGCTACTAGTAAAATAAAAATGCTTGAGACTCCCATTCTTGTAGCCGGATTTTTTAAAATAAATATTAAACTCTTCATAAAATGTTCTAATCTGAATAATAATCATTAATCAAATAGTTTACTGAAATACAATGCTTGATTTTAAAAATAAACTGAATGGAACAATAAGAAACTAAACTTGTATTTGTAAATGAGAAATTTAAAAAGCAATTTGTTAATCTGCATCAGTACTTGTACAAGGATTTATTTATTTATTGATAAATAGCCCGAGACTAATCGCATATACAATACAAATATAATTTTAACACAATAATAGTTTATCAGCACTACTGAATAGTCCAATAATTATTCCCTTACATTTGGTATGTAACTACACCCACTTTCTCTCTAAATGCTCTGAGCCCAATTTTTTTAATTTCCTCTGGTATTTTCTTTTACAAAACAATTCCATTATTAAATACTGATTTTAATTATATATTGTTACTTACATTTTCTTGGTAGAATTTATTTGCTTGTCTCATTAAATAATTATGTATATCTGAGTTTTTTCTTATCAAATATTCCGGGAGCAATTTAACCATAGAGTAAAGATGTAGTCCTTAGTCTATGATTTAACTCTCTTAACATTGAATTAATATTTCCACTCTGCCCTTTATTCAATATTGCTTTCATTCCTCAATTATGGTTTCATTGTAAACTTGCTATTTCCTTTTTATTTGCCAAATCCTGTACTGTAGAACAGGTCTTAATATGGGGGAATCAAAATTAATTTAAATAACTCCTTTCCTTTCTTTGAAATATTTTTTTTAGTTTGTATAATAAATTAAATTTCTTTGTTAATTTATTTTTTATGTATTTAACATGTCCCTTAAAATTTTAAACCATTATCAACTATGACATAATTAAAGCTTTTTAATTAATCAAAGATTTTTCTGAAGGAGTGTCCAATGTAGTTGGCACTTGAAGGCCTACAGTATCTAAATCTATCGGCATGGGCAAATGTAATTCTAAGAGGAATGATAAATTCAGCCTTTGGTAGTATTAGTTTTTTAATAGAAACCCCTTTTCTATACAGTACTTTATTTTATCTAATTGTTTCCATTTCCTGAACAGTCTCATGGGTCTCATACCTTTTTTTCCAAAACATTTAAACCTCTTTTCAGTTTGAGTGCAACATCAAGACAAACGAGCACAAAAGACCACGCCACTTGGAAATCTCTTTTGAAGATTTTTATCTCCAACAATATTATAATTTTATTATTGATTGTCTAAATAATACAGCTCTTAGAATTATACGATGCAGTAATTTCATTTTATCAGCTTTAGTTTGTACTTGACACAATAATCTTCTTCTATATCAATATCATAGCATGATACAAAATTATGCTGAAAACATTGCAACCACCAAATAGTTTCTATGAATTACATAATCTCACTGCTGTAAATAATATGGCTTTTGCAATTGCAAAAACAGTTTTAAAATTTCAATCAAATCTATTCAAACATAAAATTTGGTCATGCAGTTTAATTACCTAATTACCTAAATAGAGGAATAAGAGAAAAACACATTGTTTTATTGGGATAAGAAGGATAATAAGGAGCAGTAGGAGTCAATGATGAGGATTTCTGTCAAATTACAATATTGCAGAGAAAGCAATACAAAGCTTTATACAATGTTGCAGAGAACCAAACTACTGATCTTGTTGTTAAGTAATAGAATAATCTAAGGTTTATCATTGCATTAGCACAAGTAATTCAAGAAATAAAAATTAGAGAGTAACAAACATTGAAAAAATATTTGAAAACTTTTTACTAAATCACTGTTCTCGTGATATTGGGGGAATTATTTCGTCTTCTCTAATTCCACTTTGGAAACAAATCTTCCACCAAATCGCGCAGATAGTGATATTTACCACGTGTAGACCAGGCAACAAACAGTATTCTGTCATTAAAAACAACGAAACTTCGAAGCAAAATGAGCCTTAAGCCGACATGCCAATCTCAAGAACATTACGGCGTTGCCCAATGTACCACTTTTCTCTCTTCTCAAACGTGGACATTTTTGCCTTTGTTAGCGATCACTGTACAAAAATATGCAGATACATGTCTATAATGCTTCTTTTTATGATTTTGCTTGTACTAATTGTGTAATAGTGCTTTTTGCATTCAATATTATGCCTCAATTTTTCATTCCTAGGCAACGCGATCGGTTGGTACTGAAATATACCTTTATCATCGTCTCATCAAGAGTGTGGTTGTAATTATGGTCTGTTCCAAATTTATATTAAGATTTGGGCGCCAGAAACAGGTTACATTAATTACTACCAAAGTTTTCCCATCTAATTTAAACAAAATTGCATAAACATCCAGCTAGCTTGGGTCGATGGGTCCGGATACAATTACTCGCTATCGCCTCGATAGCCTATTACCTGATCTGCCAACTATACAGTATGGCGTGGAATCTGAAATGTAATAATTATATGCTTCCAACTAATTAAAGATTATGATTGACAAATGAAAACTCCTTTCATTTCCAAAGAACAAAATTCAATAATTTATTTAACTTTAAGTTTTAACAATTAATTTTATGGTCATGACCTTTTAAATACGTTATCTCTTTTGTACTGCAGTATTTCTTTACCGTTTTGCTTGCTGACGCTCCGTAGTCGCTTCTCACTTGACCGTTGTTGGTTCCAAGTTTCGCTTCTTTCTTCCGGTCTTGCGCTGCTGCTGACACGTCCAGTCCACACTGCATAAACTGTTTATCGGTTCTTATCCGATGCTCCCAGTTCCAAATCTTTCCCACTGGTTATGTAAAACATTAAAGTTCAACTGCAATATCCGAAAAATTGTGCAAGTCCTCGGTGAATTCACTTCTGGCAAATAATTCTCAGAGTCCGAAAAAACTATTACTTCTCTCACAAAAAAATATACAAGTCCCACTTTCCTAATATAATGTCCGCAAACGATCTTTACACCACGACACCCAGAGTCAGAATGTTCTGTTCAATGCGTTCTTTAACACTTTATGGTTCGGTAAGCGTCCCTCATTCTATTTTTTTCAAAACACAGCGGCAAAATTAGACTGTCTAATCTTCACTAGCCAACCCGTGCGTCTCTTACGAACCCAAGTAGCCGCGACCCCCGTCAGTCATTCGTTTTTGAACCAATCACATCTTATTTTCTTTAGCTATCTAGCCATCGTCCTGACATCTTCAAGGCCTGTGTACAGTTTGTTGCCCTTGCCAACCTCTGCGCTGTCGTTGCTAAGGCCGTATACCGCCATATTGTATACCCATTTATCCACCCCATGTACAGCTAATATCATTAAATAAAATCTATAATATTCTGGTATATCACAGTACTAAGAAACGGTCGGTTGGTTAAGAAACTAGTCAACGGTAGGTCTTTACGTGGTATTTAAATATATTTTTTTCCCATCTATGAAACAAATTAATTCTTATAATTAAATAAAACTCAGCATAAGAGTCCCTATTTTGTTTATGTAGGTCTCACAATACCCACTTACCTCGCAAATAAATATTTTTGAACGTAATATGGACTCTCTGTCTACTAGGGAATATCTCGCTCTAACCACCTTAAAAACATTCCTCCAAGAAGTTCCCTCGGTTTCAGTCCGCTGCCTATTTTTCATAGGGATGGGCAAAATCGTTCATTTATGTGAACAGTTCTTTATAAGATTGTTCTTTTTAGTGAACTAGTTCAAAAGAACGAAATAGTTCATTTATTTTCGCCACGTACACAGACAGGGATGCCATATTGGGCGGAATATCGCTAATTGGGCGAAAAGCAAGCGTCGATTTGCGGGATTAAAATGCATTTTGGGGGATTGCGTCCATTGGGCGGAATTATTTGTATCCTGGGAGGGCTGTGGGTGGTATGCTTTTTTTCGCTGACTTAAATCGTCAATATTGCATTTTCCCACAAATTGTACAAGTATTTATGGCTTTTGAAAGAAATGGCGTATGTACAAATGTTTGAGTTTTGAACACCATGCAGCTATTATGAAAATGTCAGAGCCCATTTTTTAACATATATTTTGCCCCTTTTTCTAGGAATTGAACAAGTATTTTAGTTATAAGGCTAGGCTTAGAAGGTAGGCTTTATCCACAAGAGTATTTATTTTCAAACTTCTTGTGAACGTGCAGCTATTTCGAAATTATCAGCCGCAGTGTCAGAGTCGAGCTTTATTCACCAGCTACCTTTCTTCCCCACTAGGTTATTTGGCAGATTTTCCCAGAAGGGATCTGGCAACCCTGGACGTAGGTGTTTTTTCAGCGTTGAAGTTAAAATTTTTGCCGACGCCGTAGGTCGAGGCCAAAAACTCAACCGAGACCATGAAAAACACACTTAGCTCACAAAATAAGGTCATTTTTCTACATCTGTATAAAAATTATAATATAAAAATATGTGGAAAAGTTCGTAATTTTATATTGCAATAAAGTGTTTGATATCTCAGATAAGAGCAATAAGTTAGAGAGCATTACTAAGGAATACTTCGTTAAATTCCCATGAAGGAAGTAATTTTTTCACGGTAACAAGACAATTGTCTTGGAAACCGTCTTTTTTAATGGATATAAAAAAATGACCTGTGTTATATCCTGTTAACCAGTGGCGAAGCGTCAGGGTGGGCAGAGTAAGCTGAGCTATTCCTAAGAATCTTGAAGAAGGCGAGAAATATATCTTCACTAGAAAAAGAAAATTGTCAATTTATAATGTTATTTTAGCCAATTTATACCGTACGTATGCGCACCAAGTTAATTTTTCTGTTCTTATGCGCACTCAATGCGAAGAGTATTTGTCGCCGCCCGGTGCATCGGGCAGGCTGGGGAGTAAGGCTCAGGCCGTTCCGCTTACCACTGGAAGACAGTTTGTTGGCAAGGGACGGGGCGCGGGAAAGTGAGCGCGCATGCGCATTGTGAAGCTGACCCAGTTACTCGGCCAGAAGGGTAGGCCGGCCTTACAACTGGCTAAGTAATTTAAATTCCTGCCGGCAGGCGCTCTCTTCACCATAAGCTTGCGTGGAACTTCCGGAAATGTCCACTAGAGGTCATTGAGCAACTTCAAATATCACTACCAACAAAAGTAAAACATTTATTTATTCCAAATTTCAGTATTAAATTCCTCTGTCGCTAATTTATTAAGTACAATATTGAGAATGTTCACTCTTTTCTCCCACATCATTTAGTATTGGGTTTACTTTTAATAAATCAAGATCATTTAAAAAACGGTGATTTTAAGCATTTATGGGTTGGTATCGCGGCGTGTGAATCCCCCAGTAGTATTGTGTTCTGGAAAGATCAAACAGGATCTGATCAGTGTAATTTCATTTCGTAAGTTGACTGATTAGTGTATTCGTGTGTAGGTTACAAGTGAAATGTCGTTGACCTGCAACTGCATGTCGCTATGTCTCATTGACAATGGGCATTCTGAAACAATTAAAGTCATTAACGTAATTCTAAGTCAAATAACAGACTCTTCAACTTGGCTACTATTTTAATAGAAAAGAAAATTTCGTATGCGTGTTCGCAAGATGCTATGTTTAAAGAAAGAGTTGAATTTTTTCTGGAGAAAACTAGACATTTAGAATTAATTTACAAAAAACTGTACTATTATTACCATTATTATTATTATTATTATTATTATTATTATTATTATTATTATTATTATTATTATTTTAATTTGTACTCTTTTGATCTCTATCTTCTAAATATTCGATATTTCACAAATTAAGTACAAATATGTGTTTTTACAAAATGTTCGTGACTCAGCTTATCCAAAAATTAACCTCACGCTTCGCCACTACTGTTAACAATGCACAGAATCTGCCTTTATTATAGAGATATAGAATTAGATTTTGATGATACGAGTGGTAAATGCTTCATTTTATTTTGCGTGAAATGTTGCAACATGAGGCCTAGTGACGTAATCCGACGAACTAAATAAAATCGCTTTTGCTACGTGTGTCATACACTATTTGTAGACAGCCTTTCTGAGTTTCATTATATTTTAATTCAAACATATAAATTAAATCTACGTTGTATTAAGTAGCTCATGCGATCAGATGAAAGTATTTTGTTTTCATTATTATATTCACAGTTTTTATCTGAATATAATGAATATGTCACTATGTAATGAAATGTCACTTTTAGCGCTAGTGCTAAAAATTTAACTCTTAGCATGCTTTGCTTACCCCAAAAGTAACTTCTTTTTATAGGTTCTCGTGTACCCGTGTCACGTGACTTTGGGACAGCTAGGTGGCATACAAGAACACCCGTCTCGTATTAAATGATTTCTTTTGATAAATATCTAACATGCTTCATTCTAGTGCCATTTTCTCTTCTATTAAACAATCCTAAAAATGTTGCTTACAGCAGAAAAGTGAATTCTACTCTATTTGCCAGTACATGAAAGTTCATATTTTTTATATCTTGTCACATTCAACTGCACACTTCACTAAACCCGTTTTACAAGTAGACTACAAATAAAGAATAGTCTTATTTATTAAAAGAAATAACTCCATGGGCATCATTAATCAAAGTAGCTGTTATTACTCTATGCTAAGCATTCTGCCCCTGATAATCCAGATTAGTGACATTTATATACAGCAAGTTTTCAAAATGGAATTCCAGCAATACAAACAGCACGCAAAAGTACATTACACACAATATACAAGCAGCCAGTATCCCCTAAGTCACGTGACTTCCGACCACCGCATATTGAAACCTGTGCAGTGGGCTCAGGCGCACTGCACGGTGTAAGAGATATAGGTGTGTGCACTCCAGTCCAAAACTGAAGCTAATGTGAGGCTAGTTCTCACAGTTGTCGCTATATAAGCGCTGCGAACGACTTGGGCATTTTTGTTGGGACAAGATGGCTTCTATTGATAGCACGATGAACAGTAAACTTGACTGATCTCTTCGTAGTAAAAACTTTATTCCGGAGTATGAAGTAAATTTAGAAGTTTCCAAAGTGAGTCAAAAATCAAGATGTTAAAAAGAAATATTTTGAAGTTTTCCCCAGAAAAGGAGAAAATTAAATGACAATGATGATATTGCGTCAAGAATTTCAACAATGACAATATTAAGCGAAATGTGATAAGTACATATACTACTTATTCACCTTAGACTATAAGTTAATTATGAAATAGATACACAAGCATTGTAAAATCATACACAATCAATACTGTGATATAATCAACCAATAGTGTAGTTAGTATTTACACAACAATTCGGAAAAAATCCAGGAGTTAAATTGTGCAATCAAATAATATGTAAGTTAACATTTTGCTCTAAATTAGTGCAAAATTTGTAGAATTTGCATGCCAAAAAAACTAAAAGTGAAAGATAATCCAAACAGATTTTTATGTGATGTTTCTAGGAACGTTTGAAATAGTAAACATGCATTTGATATGCGTTTTCAATAGTATTTAAAAAATAAATAATGTTACTTGCAGAGGATATGATTTACAGACCAGACCTGAAGATAGAATTTATTATAATTAAAATGGTAATTTTTAAGGTTAATTAATGTAAGAATTTATTCGTTTATCATATTATTTTTCATTCTTGTTTAATTTTGTTGAACTTTTACTGGATATCTTGGGCAAAGACACACATACTGCCATTGAAAAATCATGCCTGTTCACTAAACATATCTGATGACTGTAATCCTCATACTGAACTTTATTGATATAGTGAATGTGTATGTTGTTTATTGTCTTCTATTTTTTAATTATAATTAATTATTGATTTTTTCTGATTATATGAAATTACAAATTTCATGAAATGTTATTTTCCACCTAACAATTAAAAAAATATTTTTAAAACTTTTTCATTTTCAAAAGGTAATTAAGAAAAAATGTTGATGGAAGCAACTGTAATTCTTGAAGAAGATTCATTGAATGTATCCAAAGGGAGTCAGACAAACTTATTGATATTTGAAAAAATATTTGAGAATAAACAAATGGTTAGTCTTCCTCAAAGCTCATAGGATATGATTGTGAAATGTGAACCAGAGAATGTGTATTTTTTGCACCAAGATGTTACCAATGTACTGATACCAAGATGTTACATATATTGTTACCAAGATGTGATTATAAAAAGGCAACTGATGTTATCTCAATATAGACATGAGGTTCTGCATATAAAGTAGTAAGAACATGGTTTATTCATGGTGGTGATATTCTGTGCAGTGATTCTAAAAAGGATGAAGACTTTCATATTTGAAATTAATTTTTTGTTTTTGAAGCCATCTAAATGGAAGTGAAATTAAGTGGTTGTTAGGTTTTCGTAGAAGTTAATAGTGAGAATACAATTCAGATAACTGAAAACGTAATAAACCGTTTCGGGAATAGAATGGAAACTCTTTCACAGTAAAATCTAGGTTTGTGGAAAAATGCAAGTAAATTTCAGGTGAAAAAAATGTTAAAACTACAAAAACAATTTGTTACAACCATAGCACAAATTGGATCATGAGTCTGGCATAAAAATACTTTCAATCATTTAAAATTCTTGCCTTCCCATGTTTATCAACACCCAGAACCCTAATGTTATCAATTGAAACACAACATGGTACACTTCTATTCACCACCACAGCACTACAAATAGACAATAACACAATCATTACTCATAATACTCTGTGTGAGAAAAGCTCTACAAAAGCAAAAATTAAGATATTCTACCTGTCACCAGATGTCATTAAAAGTTACAAGAATAGCATAAGGCTTTTCTAAAAAGTAGATTATTCTAGTTCATAGTCAAAGCAATTTTACAATGAATGGTTTGCACATATCCAACAGCATTTTGAAATTTAGGTACAGCCAAATGAATGTTAATAATGATTAGGGCCCGGATAATTATGTACCAAAAATTGGGAAAATATGTACATATATATGTATTATAATATACAGAAATATGTACTCAAAAGTATGAAATATGTAACATTAAGTATCATTATATCAATTATTTTTTATTAAAATACCTTTGTCTTAGTATATATTGTTCTGTGTACTTAATATAAAAACCAGAATTAAACATTATAGTTCTCATAATCCTATTGTTTACAACGATCTTCATATCAATAAGAAACATATCGTCTCCGATATTATTTCAGTTTTATACCTTCCCTTTGTGGCTCTAACACGCAACCAATCTTTATAAATGAGGTCTCTAAAGAAAGAGAATTTCAAGGAGACGTGACGAAATGTATTTTGACTTTAAAAATATGAAGGACTTGTTTAAAAACACATCTGTTAATGTCAAATACACTTTCTATTTTTCTCCGAGTTTTCTGGATTCAGTGTGACGGAATTGTCCCCTCACAGCACTGCACTAAATTGTTTCGAATCCTGGGTTTTTCTCCAGAACGGAAGATCTCTTTTTCTTCACTAGATCTCCCTATTGACCCTCGAATGATAAATGAACAGTTTTTAAAGAAGCGACTGCTGATTGGGTAATTTCAAAGCTACCAGAAAGTTCCATGGAAGATGTTTACAAAGATGTTCCAGGGAATTGTAGTGCTTATTGAAAATGGAGGCAATATAGTTGTTCAGCTTTTGAGTATCAAACAATTGCTTCGATATGCCTATAGCTGCTGTAGCTTCAGAATCAAATAGATGTATAATTTGTATTATAAAATCAAAATTTTGAGTATTGTAGTTCATAGCTTCAATCCACGTGCCCCACCTCGTTAATCCTTTTTTGTATTGGAAATCAATGCGTCAACTTTATAAAACTGAGATCTAATCAGCCCTGCAAACACAACGCACGTACAAGATAGGTTAGAAGTAGTAATTTTGCAACAATATCTGCAGGGCTTCTGCTGCCTTGAACATGTACGGCGCTGCACTAGTACCAGAAGGAAGACATTATGTTTAACTTCATTAAGCCACAAAAATCCCGTTGTATCGTTCAAAAGATTTGTAATAGTTTGATGGTTGCATTTGGGTAACACTTCACAAGTTAACAAAATAAGACTTACACTTTTAAACGTTCATTAAACCTGTCACAATCTTGCCAATATGATTTCCTTGCACATCAGTTCCACGGCGAGATTTCACTTCAAATTTTCGGTCGAAAGACATAATTTACGAACAACGGTAGAGAGACGCATGTAAAAATCAGGGAAAGAAAAAAATATCAACGGCCCTTCTTGAACTGGTGCGTGAGTTTTTGGTGAAGGGTATCAACGTCAAAGGAGACCTCTAAAATATGCGAAGTGGGTGCGCGATATCGCCTGCTAAAGATATCATTTTTACAAATCAAACTTCCTTTCTGTTCTCCGCGATACTCGCGCTGAAAACTAACAGAACAGAAGCTATGGATTGCATCGTCGCCTTCCCCTTGTACTTCCAATACCGTTAGCATTCATGGATACACTCAATTCAGCTCGTAATAATAGCTTCATTTTAGAGAGGAGGCTAGAGAAAAAATGTTTGACAATTCTGAATTCTTTGTTTGGATGATTCCTTGTCAAAAACCGATAGGAAAAATAAAGAATTTTTTTACATGTGGAATGGAATGGAAAAATTCAGTAATATGTAAAAATATGTTTTTTTGTGTAAAATATGTAAATATATGTAATTTCGGGCAAAATATGTAAATATATGTACTAAAAACTCAACGTTTTTGGCCACTAACCGATGTGAAACGTGAAGATATCGTTGATTCGACTTGCTAGAGTTACCTTAGGAAAATATGTAATTACATAATTATCCGGGCCCTAATAATGATAATACTGCAATAAATGTAAAATTTATATACAAGTTACTTATGTGACATTTATGTACATTAATATATTTAAGAAGTGAAGAAAGTATGTAAACTGTAATTATTTCAGAAAATAATATGTATAAATTGAATATTTTTAATATTGAAATAAAGAATCAAATTGAATTATAATAAACTACTTCTCTATTTTGTGGGTTATTCTTGTTAAAGATTCAAATTTAAATATTTTATTTGATAATGAAAATTCCTCTTTTAGTACAGCTTTACATACATTGTTTGATGTTGAGAATGTATTACAAGCTGCAGACAAGCTGGAATTATGTAGTGGAGGCGCTGCTCTGTATATTATAAAAGGAAAAAGGTGTCTTGTGCTTAAGTCCATGGATCTACATTCATCATAATTGGTTTTGAGATCTTGTGTTGTTTGCAAAAAGAGAATTTCATAGCTGATTCCACATATAAATTACTATGGTGGTGAAGAATTTCTTTATCACAATGAGACCAGGTATTGATTTTGTTCATTTTGTGTTAGAACCCTAAAGATATGTAGCGTTTGTTCTTAATGTAGATTGTACATCTGTGACATAGAACCCATGCATTATTTTAGTTCATATAATTTATTAATTGCAAAATGTGTACAAAAGCATCAGTAACAAGACAAAATTCACTTCATAAGATCATCTGTCAAAAAAGGAAAAAATATTTCTACTACAAAATTATAATTGGCACTGACATTGTTTTTCAATGAGGGCAGTAATGAATATACTGTTGCGAAGAGCAAACCTGTTGACTGCTGAGCAACATGAATGTCAAATGATTAATAGTAAATCACTGGTTAAATGATTTTCGTAACTAGAATCCCTTCTGTTTTCTGTTGTTGTTTTAGCTCCAATTTCTATTTTTAAACAGAAATCCTCATTCATTGGTACTTAAATCATATAATTGCAGATATGCATGGATTTCGTTACAAAACATTTAAAACAATTAATACCCCCGTCAGACGTTATAATAGGCCTTAAAAGATTCCATTTACATTAGCGGTTCTACGATTACGTTTATTCAGTGACCGGTATACCTTTCTTGAAACGAAAATACCAGAAAATACTACATGCGCGAGACGCCATCATCAATGCCCAATTCGATCGTGCGCACCGTACGGATAAGCAAGGAACTAGCCTCAAACTGGCTTCAAAAATTTTACCCAAAAGGCGGCTAGTTGACACACCTATATCTTATACACCGTGCGGTGTAAGAGATATAGGTGGATTCACTCCCGGTCTAAAACTGAAGCTAATGTGAGGCTAGTTCTCACAGTTCTCGCAATGTAAGCGCTGCGAACGACTTGGGCATTTTTGGGACAAGATGGTGATCCATTTAATAGCTTTGTAACCTCTGGTGGAAGCCACTAAATCGCGAGACACCATCATGAATGCCCAACTCGATCGTGCGCACCATACGGATAAGCGAGGAACTAGCCTCAAACTGGCTTCAAAAATTTTGTCCAAAAGGCGGCTAGTTGACACACCTATGTATCTTATACCGTGTCTTAGTTCGCCGGTCATCGTTCATTAGTTCAGTAGTTCAATTAGTTCTCTCCCGTAGTTCAGCGGTCACATATGAGAGATACAGCTAGGGTGCGCATGAGCTCACTGCGCAGGTTTCAGCATGCGGTGATCGGAAATCAAGTGACTTTGGGGATACCGGCTGCTTGTATTATATGTAATGTACCTTTGCGTGCTGTTTGCATTGCTGGAATTGTATTTTGATAACTTGCTGTATAAAAATATCACGGATCTTGATTATCAATGGCAGAATGCCTAGCATAGAGTAATAACAGCAACTTTGATTAATGATTCCCATGGAGTTATTTATTTTACAAATAAGAATATTCTTTATTTGTAGTCCAATGTAATTGTACTTATAAAAGGGTTTAGTGAAGTGCGTAGTTGAGTGTGACAAGATAGACAAAAATATGAATTTTCATGAACTACCAAAGAGTAGAATTCACTTTTCTGTAAGCAACATTTTTAGGATTGTTTAATAAATGAGAAAATTGGGTTAGAATGACGCATGTTAAATACTTATCAAAAGAAATCATTTAATACGAGACGGGTGTTCTTGTAGATGCCACCTAGCTGTCCCTAAGTCTTGCGACACGGGCATGAGAGAACCTACAAAAAGAAGTTACTTTTGGGGTAAGCAAAGCGTGCTGAGTGTGAGAGTTAAATTTTTAGCACTAGCGCTGAAAGTGGCATTTCATTAGTGATATTATATTCAGATAAAACCGTGAATATAACAATGAAAACAAAATACTTTCGTCTGATCGCATGAACTACAACTACTGCTGACCTTAATACAACGTAGATTTGATTTATATGTTTGAATTAAAATATAATGAAACTCAAAAAGGCTGTCTACAAATGGTGTATGACATACGAGGTAAAAGTGATTTTATTTAGTTCATAGGATTGCGTCACTCGGCTTATCGGCCTCATGTTGCAACATTTCACGCAAAATAAAATGAAACATTTACCACTAGTATCATAAAAATCTAATTCTATATTTCTGTCTACAATAAAGGCAGATTCTGTGCATTGTTAACAGGACATGAAATAGGCCATTTTTTATAACCATTAAAAAGACGGTTTCCAAGACAACTGTCTAGTTACCGTGAAAAAAGTACTTCATTCATTGGAATTTAACGAAGTATCCCTTGGTAATCCTGTCTAACCTATTGCTATTCCCCAAGATATCAAACACCTTATTGCAATATAAAATAACGAACTTTTCCACATATTTGTATATTATAATTTTTATACAGATGTAGAACCAAAAAAGCACTAAAAATTACTTAATTGAAACTTGCCCTTATAAACTAAAGGAATTATCATAGACAAAGAGAGCAATGCTACAATAATTATCGATTTCTTACTATATGATAAGTTATTTATTTCTTTAGGACAAGCAACAAGTTGTAGTAACTTAAATTTATAATTTAATTAATTATTATTACGGTTAGTGCTAATTGTTTTTATCTAAGAACAATGGCATTGTTTGAAACTTGTAATCCAAGTATTATAAACAATAAAATGAAATAATCCAAAAAATGAAATGAAATGTTCTTATTTCGTGAGCTAAATGTGTGTTTTTTTCATGGTCTCGGTTGATTTTTTGGTTTCGACCTACGGTGTCGGCAAAAAGGTCAACTTCAACGCTGAAAAAACACCTACGTCCAGGGTTGCCAGATCCCTTCTGGGAAAATCCGCCAAATAACGTCGTGGGGAAGAAAGGTAACCGGTGAATAAAGCTTGACTCTGACACTGGGGCTGATCATTTCAAAATAGCTGCACGTTCACAAGAAGTTTAAAAATAAATACTCTTGTGGATAAAGCCTACCTATTAAGCCTAGCTTTATGACTTAAATACTTGTTCAATTTCTAGAAAAAGGGGCAGAATGTATGTCTAAAAAAAAGGGCTCAGACATTTTCATAATAGCTGCATGGTGTTCAAAACTCAAACATTTGTGCTTAGGCCATTTCTCTCAGAAGTCATAAATACTTGTACTTTTTGTGGGAAAATGTGAGCAATATTGACGATTTAAGTAAGCAAAAAAAATCATACCGTCCACAGCCCTTCTATTCTCCGTTCGCCCTAAGAAAAAAGCTGATGTAAACAAACCCGAGGTATTCATCCGCCTTGCTCCGATTCTCTATCGTCGATTCCGCTCGCACTACTTTCGGCCACGCGCGCTCGGTGTAGTCAGTGATCGCTCGAAAAGAGAACCCGACATCATCAGAGCAGTAGGGGAATATTAACATTTCTAATAGCTCCGAAAACGCATCTTTACACACATTAACAGAAACTACTTGATAGTAAAAGTAATCAAATCACTCTTAACTACCATTTTGCAAAGTTAAATTTTAAAAAAAATACGAGAAGGAAGGTGGAAGCGAATGTCAATATCTAAATTATATTTTGACTGTATTAACTAATATTCACTCTTTAATATCATGCAAACAATTTACTTACGATCATTCTGCTTCAGGAACAGGTTCATGTCCTTCCATGTCTAAAGCAGATGATATTCCGGTAAATTCTGCAGTTAGTTCAGCGATTTTCATAGTACGAAAGTCCGGATTTTTATGCAAAAATATATTTAAAACGTTTAATACCACACGCTTTTCACCGCTTCGTAATAGTTTTCAGCTGTGGTGTGTTACGGAATGACCTGGACCGCACTCCGACGTCTTTAAGCGAACGTTCCAAACTGCTTGACAAAAATCTCTAAACTGATCTGCTTCGCTTCGCCGGCCTCCCATCGTGGTGCGTGACCGAACCTACGTCTGTCATCAGTTCTTAAGAAATCAACAGCTCCGGTTACTACCGCACGTGCGTGGGGTGAGTTCGCCTCTCGACTCTCACGGATTCATTTTTTCCGCTAGAACTGATACCAAACAGGCGCTGGACACTTAACTGTCACCGACATCGATAACTCCTTTTCCGGAAGGGCAGGCGTGGGAACAATGGTCTCCTTATTTTGGAATCTGAGTTATAGATTGTAAGTTTCATCTGGAATTTTAACTCCGAGAGAGAAATGAGCCACTAAATCGAAAACTATTTTCTTAGGCACATGAACACGCCTGAGGCGGTATCGTGTCAACTAACCAATGGCAAGCATCTCAAAGCACGTGCTATTGTTTATATTGTGATATACCAGAATATGACAAATTTTATTTAACAATATTAGCTGTACATGGGGTGGATAAATGGGTATGCAATATGGCGGTATGCGGCCTTAGCAACGACAGCGCAGAGGTTGGCAAGGTCAACAAACTACATAGGCCTTGAAGATGTCCGGATGCGGGCTAGATAGCTAAAGAAGATAAGATGTGGTTGGTTCAGAAACGAATGACTGACGGAGGTCGCGGCTACTTGAGTTCGTAAGAGACGCACGGGTTGGCTAGTGAAGATTAGACAATCTAATTTTGCCGCTGTGTTTTGAAAAAATAGAATGAGAGACGCTTACCGAACCATAAAGTGTTAAAGAACGCATTGAACAGAACATTCTGATTCTGGGTGTCGTGGAGTGAAGATCGCGGATTTTGATAGTAGACGACGTGGTGTAAAGATCGTTTGCGGACGTTATATTAGGAAAGTGGGACTTGTATATTTTTTGTGAGAGAAGTAATAGTTTTTTCGGACTCTGAGAATTATTTGCCAGAAGTGAATTCGTGGAGGACTTGTACAGTTTTTCGGATATTGCAGTTGAACTTTAATGTTTTACATAACCAGTGGGAAAGATTAGGAACCGGGAGCATCGGATAAGAACCGACAAATAGTTTATGCAGTGTGGACTGGACGTGTCAGCAGCAGCGCAAGACCGGAAGAAAGAAGCAGAACTTGGAACCAACAACGGTCAAGTGAGAAGCGACTACGGAGCGTCAACAAGCAAAACGGTAAAGAAGTACTGCAGTACAAAAGAGATACGTATTTAAAAGGTCATGACCGTAAAATTAATTGTTGAAACTTAAAGTTAAATAAATTATTGAATTTTGTTCTTTGGAAATGAAAGGAGTTTTCATTTGTCAATCATAATCTTTAATTAGTTGGAAGCATATAATTATTACATTTCAGATTCCACGCCATACTGTATAGTTGGCAGATCAGGTAATCGGCTATCGAGGCGATAGCGAGTATTTGTATCCGGACCCATCGACCCAAGCTAGCTGGATGTTTATACAATTTTGTTTAAATTAGATGGGAAAACTTTGGTAGTAATTAATGTAACCTGTTTCTGGCGCCCAAATCTTAATATAAATTTGGAACAGGCTATAATTACAACCACACTCTTGATGAGACGATGATAAAGGTATATTTCAATATCCACTTTTTTCTTAGGGCGAACGGAGAATAGGATACAAAGAATTCCGCCCAATGGACGGAATCCCCCAAAATACATTTTCTTCCTGCAAGTCGACGCTTGCTTTTCGCCCAATTGGTGGTATTTTGCCTGTGGTACTATTTTAGAACTTTGGAACTTTTTGAAAATTTTGTGTTGGCCGCCCTGGTTACCGTAAATATTGTTTTGCCTAGTGTTTTGGTGGCTCAGTCAGTCGGTCGCCTGCCATGTGTTGTGATACTATGGATATTTATTATGTAAAGTGTTGTCAAAATCAAGTCTGTTTTGTGCTATACCGCTTTTCAGGTTTTGAAGGCACTGTGTGTCTTATGGAGAATCCGCGCCTTGTTGCCAAAACGTGACGCTGCCTTATTCGCTCGCTCAAGATGCGTCAAAATCACGGCTAGCATTCTTTGTAATGTAATGGATGCGTCTACTAAATAAAAGGTTTGATCGCTCATGGTACATTATTATTATTATTATTATTATTATTATTATTATTATTATTATTGACGTATCGGCCATTCCTGACCAAGCTACACGATTAACGTGTATAATTTTGAGGATCAGCTTTTCAGTTGTATCCCTCGCTACGTTTTGAAGTGTGAATTATGAGATGATAGGATGATGACGGGTGAAGGGACAATCATAAATACAACCACGCGTACGCAGGACTCGAACCTCCAGCCTCCTCAGCGCAGGCGACGGCAGCCGCAACTGTCTGCGCCACGGCACCAGCTTATTATTGTTAATAATAATAATATATTAATAATTATTATTATCAGACACATCTAATACAATATCACAGGGACCCTTTTTCATATATTCTCTTTTAAAATGAAAAAATATTCCTAAATTGTTGATTGCGCCGTCAAATATTGGTTAATTGACGCAATAAACCATAAATTTTACATTTATTTCAGAGAGTTGCTCTTGCCTTAATTGGATAATGGTTCGATACCCTCCATCCAGGCTTCGGATGTCTCTTCACTGCTATCGCCCGCAGAATTCTCGTCATCATTGCTGGAAGAACTGTTTGTCAACCGAATGATTAGAGGTTGGATGTCACCGTGAAGTTCATCTGCTTGCCACATATTATTTTCGATCTCTTGAACATGCCTACAGTAATTCATCCATTGCTCCTGGGAGACTGATTCAAATGCTTTATGAATCAAAATCTCCACTTCTTTGACATTAAAATTAGTGTTATATCGAGCAATATGCCCTTTCACTTGACTCCACACCAATTCAGTTGGGTTACATTCACAATGATATGGAGGTAATCTGCAACCAGTTGCCCCATACTCCTGTGCAATTAAGTCCACATTATTATTACCAATTGTCCGCGCACAAAATGCACGACATTGAGCAATTCTCTTTTGAGAGAATCTTCTGCAAATACAATGTTTTTCGATGTCAGCCAATTCTTAATTTCTTCCGTACGAGAATCGGAGCTGGGAATTGCTTCTTTTTTCTGCAATGGTAGGGCGCATTGTCCATAACAATGACAGTTCTTGGCTCTATGTTAGGTATTACTGTTCTTTGAACCACCGTTCAAATCTAACACTATCCATTTCGTCATGATAGTCACCAGAATTTTTCTTCTCCAAGAAAACATGTTTGGCTCCCTCTATAAATCCCATCTTGCCACCGGCGTGTAGCAATACAAAACGCGATCCCCGAGCTGTAGGGCCCTTCAGACCTGTGGACAAGCCAGCCAAAAATGCATCCTTCGGTGTTTTTACAGTTTTGTCCTTCCAAACTTTCGATACAGTATATCCAACATTTATCCAACTTTCATCTATGTACACTATATTCCTTTCCTCATTTCTATACTGTCGCATTTTTCGTCAGTATGAATGTCGCCATAATATTATGTAATATAATTCTATCAGTAGAGCCTTTTTCCCTCGCTTTTCAAATTCAAAACCCATTTCTTTCAATAGGCGATAAAACGTAGTATTTGAAGTTTGGTAAATCTTTATCATCATTAACATCTTTCATTACACATTCGATTGTTGCAGGGACATTTTTAAAAAATACGTGGAATTTTCGACGTATCGCACTGCGTACAAAATCATCATACTTCACTTCCCTACTTGTTCCATACTTCAGTCCAGTAGCAATTGTTTTTTTCGGGGTTGTTATTTCTCCTTTCTCATTTTCCTTTTTTATTCTATAGAACGAACGCCTGCTAATGCCTGTTGCTTTGCAAAGTTCATTCACAACGAAAGATTGACTGCGCTTTGGAGGATTTCTTTTTAAGTACTCGAATACTTTTAAAATTGTTTTTCTTTCACCACTTTTCATTCTTTCGCCCTTTTTCCTCCGCTCCATTTTTATCTCTTAATATTAAACACTTCACAATTGATCACAGACTAAATTATTTATCTACTTTTCTACACCACTGCACATTCACAACTTCCATTCACATCCACCAGCAAAGATCGATTGACCAGAACATCCAACAAGATGAAACTTACGAAATAACTTAACGTGATTATTCGGCTATAGTTTTGGTATGTCCTTTCCCTGCTGACGTCAAATAAATAGACCCTTCATTTCAGCCCTACAGGTCAGAAAATTCCGCCTCTATGCCTTGTATTTCGTCGCGTCGCAGCGTCGCCCATCGATATTTACGTCGTCGCCTCACGTCGCGCCCGGCCACCGCCACGGCCCGGCACGGCCCGGCTCGACTTCAAAACAAACGGCAAATACGCAGAAATAATGCATCCAAAGACCTTCGGGCGATAAACGAAAATAACTTCATAATTTTTTCAAAAACCTTGTCGCCGGAAGTTTTTAATTGGACTTCAAGAACGAAAATATGGCAGCGACGATATATTCTAATGCACAAATTAAAAATTTACACATTTTCGTTGATAATTCATTTTTTTAAAACCACACATTTCGACGTATTGATAAAATGAAAGCGTTGACTCCAGAAGAGGTAAACGAAGTATTGGATCGATTTTTTTCAAAATAATTCCACCAATATTTGGATGTGATTCAACGGTTTGAATAAATAAGTGTTTAGAAGGTCAGTTCCGCAGAAATCCAAGGTTTTCATTATTTTATTTAAAAAGGAACCGAGTGACACATTTTTCATTATTACCATAGTGTTCCTCGTAATTTTCTCTACAATACTATATTTTTTCAACTTAATTTTGCCACAATCGATTTGGCAACAGTGCACAAAATTCTTCCGTAAGAATAACATTGTCCATAAGAGCCCTTTGTGCCTTCTTAACGTGAAAACGAGTATAGATTTTTGTATGTTAAAGCCTTAAATAAAAGGTAATTATTTTCACAACATTGCCCAATATGGCATTCCTGTGTACGTGGCAAAAATACATGAACTATTTCGTTCTTTTGAAATAGTTCAACGAACTAGTTCACTAAAAAGAGCGATCGTTTAAAGAACTATTCACATAAATGAACGACTTTGCCCATCCCTAAATTTAGATGCGTTTTTTTTTCTCCCAAAAAATCCTTTACATTTTTGTTGTCAAAATACAATTCGTCACGTCTCCGTGAAATTCTCTTTATTTAGAGACCTCATTTATAAAGATTGGTTGCGTATGAGAGCCGCAAAGGAAAGGTATACTACTGAAATAGTACATGAGTACCAGTTAAACCAATCCCAGATGTCTATCGCCATATTGTTATCACTAGGGCCCGGATAATTATGTAATTACATATTTCCGTAAGTTAACTCTATCAAGTCAAAACCGTGATATATTTACATGTCGATTAGTGCCTAAAACCGATGACTTTTTAGTACATATATTTACATATTTTACCCGAAAGTACATATATTTACATATTTTACACAAAAGTACATATTTTTAAATGTTTCTTAATATATTCGTTTTTCTGCATTCTTTTTGTATAATTCTGCATTTATCCTACATGTTTTGTATAATTCTGCATTTATCCTACATGTTTTTGATAATGAATAACCAAGACAAACAATTCAGCGTTGTCAAACAATTTTTCTGAAGCCTCCTCTCTAAATTGGCGCTATTGCATTGCGTAAAAATGTTGATATTGCAGCACGCAGAATCCTACAAAACGACAAGGCGTTGTTGCACTCCAAAGTTTTCGGTGTGTAGATTTCAGTGCGAGTAAAGCAGAGAACAAAATACTACTCAGAAAAAAAATTATGTATGAAAATGATAGTCTAAGGTCCGATTAAATTAAGAAGGTGATTGACAGTTCTGTGTGACGTCAGGACGCCTCTCTCGTTTCCAAGGCAGCTGCCAACCAGAGAGACAAAACGTGACGTGTCAGGTCGCTCAGTTGCCACTGCCGAACACGGGGAACATTTGAGCATCGCACAGCGACTTCCCTGCCGCCGCACCGCCCGCGTTTCTGCCTGTGCTGCGCGCGCAATGTGTACTGTGTTGTGATGAGTTGCGTTGAGGTTAGGCTTTTGTCGTATTTTTTACACTTTTTCACGTATTTTTTGAAGTGTTTGTTTTCGTGTCCCGGTAACACGTGCTCAGTGGTTTGCGACCTGGCAACGTCGCTCCCCTCCACTCACAAATGTCAATCACCTTCTTAATTTAATCGGACCCTAGTAAGCGATAACTTGCGCCCACAAGGTACTTTTCAGAGGTATCCCTTGACCTTATTACCCTTCGCCAAAAATTACACGCACCAGCGCAGCTCAGAAAGCGCCAGTTTTCTTTCGCCGTTTGTTGCACTGGGGCCTACACCCTTGTTTGTAAAGTATCTTTGTGAGGTGAAAATCTTAAGGAAAATCATGATGTGGCACTGCAGCTTTTGGATAAGAAAAGCATAGAAAATAATTCACTGCGATTCGCTTAAACATTGTGGTAACGCAGTCTGGGAATTTACCACAGGCAAAGTTTGGTTTACCTTTTCAGAGAAGTCTAGCAATAGTGTCTTGGGCAAGACCATTATTAAAGAAAGCGGAATTTGTGCTGAGTCAATGGATTAAATATCAACCAGCATTGCCTTTATTCCCTAATCCGTGAATAGCATTGAACAGTGACATGTTGGGATAAAGTTTAAATATACACCAGTAACTTCATGCGATGTGTAACACGTAGTCGGTACAAGGCCCTCAAACAGATAACAGGAAAAATTTCATCCCTAGAGTATTTGAGTAAACTCCTCGTGTGCTTGCGGATGAGCCGTTCCGTTTCTCATGGGTAGACAACTTTCCGTGCACCAATCGAGACAAACGAAGTGTCATTCGACGCGTCTCGGCCTCCTGATGGGGAACTGATAATTTGTTGCCAGATGTGGCCAAAACATTCTAAGAAATTTCCATAAACGTGTTTTTTCGTGTTTTGGCGCTGTGATCTTGGTAAGTATGACGGGAACTAAATCAACGCCACCTAACTAGATGTTGATTAAACTCC
Source organism: Acheta domesticus (assembly GCA_031308135.1). NCBI lineage: Eukaryota > Metazoa > Arthropoda > Insecta > Orthoptera > Gryllidae > Acheta > Acheta domesticus. Next base: position 90,735,528 of record JAHLJT010003656.1, read on the forward strand.
AGTACCAATACCGACGAAGAAAAAATTTGGAAAGACGAAGAAGGAGACGAAGAAGAAGGAGGAGACGAAGAAGACAAAGAAGATAAAGACGAAGAAAGAAGAAAAAAACAAGTCAAACAACCGAAGGTATACTGCGATTTTTGTAGGAAGAGCTCTCAAGATAACTCAAATCCCATCTTCGCGATGGAATATGTCACGGCATTTCGCGTCTTTTCTCGGTCTTGCCGGTAGAAGTCGCATGATCGCAAGCACTGCTTCATACGGTCGCGATCGTGCGAAATCTAGCGGAACGACTGTGAATGATACGAAATGCCGTGACATATTCCATCGCGAAGATGGGATTTGAGTTATCTTGAGAGCTCTTCCTACAAAATATAGTATAGTTTAAAGCGTCGGCGACGGGAGCTACTTTCTAAATATTTGAAACAAATATTTGTTTCTTATTGTTACGGAGATCATTGTAAATAACAGAATTGTGACTAGTATTATGTTTTAATTTTGTTTTTTACGAGTATATTAAGTCTACAGATCAACATTCAAGCAAAAGTATTTTATTAAAACGAATTGATATAGTAATTAAAGTGTTACATATTTCTTACTTTTTAGTACATATTTCTATAGATTATAATACATATATACAGGATGAGTCACGTAACTTTAGCACCTCCTGTAACTTTTGAACGGTTGAAGATATTGCAATGCAGTTTTCACGGAAGTGAGTGAGGGAATGGGACTAATTGATATGTGTATTGATTTCTCTTTTATCACTTGTATTTTACGAGATATTCGAGGTAACTTTGTTTTTTCAAATGGGACTATACATATTTTTTCAGTTTATCATGACAAGCGTAAAAAGACAAATCCAAAGATATAAATATTGTCATATGTTAGATAAGCATTTTTTTGTGTAATTGTGATTTTTTTGCGACTAGTGTTTAACGGATATTTTCATTGTAACTGTCAGCCCCACAAGGTCACGCAGCGCTCCCCCCAGCAAACGCGGGGTCGGGAAAGGGAAGGGATTTTAGTACTTGAGGATACGAAAAATATTCACAAAACTGTTGCATTTTTTCCTGAACTCTCCTTTCCATCCTGATCCATTTTCAGATATTTTGTGTTTCTTAGGGATTGAAAATACGGATTTGTCTTAAGTAGTATTTATTGAAATAAGATTATTTCTATCCCTAAGTTATTATTATATTCTTATTAACATTGAAATTGTTTGCTCAAAATACACAATATTTTTTGTACAGTTTTAATTATTTATTCTTACTGTGCTTTGTTTCAAGATCCCATTAATACGTATCTTATGAAACCCCATTAAATGGAGTTGAAGTTATAAACAATTTTAATACGATACAAACTAATGACAAATCCTTATTTTCCATCCTTTAATTCCTTCAATCAAAGAAAGTCGAAAATCTGAAAATGCGGAAGGATGGAAAGCACAGTTCAGGAAAAACCTGCAATGGTTTTGTGAATATTTGGAATATGTTTCGTATCTTCAAATCTCCCTTCCCTTGCTCGGGCGCGCGTTGCTGGTGGAGCGCTGGGTGACCTTGTGTGGTAGACTATTCAAAATGTCCGTTAAACCTCAGTCGCAAAAATCAAAATTAATCAAAAAAATTCTTATCTAACATATGACAATATGTACATCATTGGATTCGTCTTTTTATGCTCGTCATGATGGACTGAAAAAATATGTATAGTTCCATTTCAAAAAACAAAGTTACCTAAAAAATCTCGTAAATACAAGTGATAAAATAGAAATAATAATAATAGAAACGCGTACAAAATGTACAAAGAAATTATAGCTTAGTTTTTACAGAGTTTAATAATTGGTATGTCTCTTTTTCTGCACTGAGTTATATGATACCGGTCACAAGGTTGATAGCACAGTTCACATACGCAGTTTTCATCAGGTTGATGGTACGTCTTTGTTGAACAGATTTTGTGGTGATATCCATGAGTCGCTAGGGAATTGACGAAGTGTCTAAGGTCTTGGTTGGCTTCCGTCCAGGATCGGTCCACCATGGCTTCCGTGGATTGATTGATTGATTGAATAGGGTTTAAAGGGCGCTTCGACTGCTGTGGTCATTGGCGCCCATGCCAGAGTATTTGGAGAAAAGAATATTCAGTGTTGCATATGTAACTTACTCACTGTTTAAAAGCATGTACATGGGCTAAAAAGGAGGCTCGAATTCTGCATCAAGTATACATGTAGAAATGGCAGAAGGAAAATAGAAAAAGGGCGCGTAAAATTTATCTTAAAACGTAAAATTGGCTGTAAAGGGGCCAAAAAACAACATAAAACATTGTTCTTTCACATAAAATTATATATTCTGCTTTCTCTCAAAAAACAAAAAAGTTTTGAGAGCGCAGAATCGTCATCCCCGAGCACCACATGTAGCGAGTTGCCCAGGTCATGTCTTCGTCGACTGCCAACAAATTTCCTACAGTACAGCAGGACGTGTTCCACGGAAAGAACAGTCTGGCACGAGTCACAGATGGGGGGAGTTTCATTTCGAAGAATGAAACCGTGAGAGAAATGGCAGTGTCCGATACGAAGACGGGTTAAAATAACTTCCTCGCGTCTACAGGACCGTGATGAGGAGCGCCAGGGATACACAGAATTCTTTATCGCACTTAGTTTGAAAGTGCTATTGTGCCACTCTGTTTGCCACGCTCTAAGCACGGATCGTTTCAAGAAAGCCTGAACATCGGATAATGGCACAGAAGGGATGTCGATACGAGTTTTACGAGTCGCTGATTTCGCCGCCTGGTCGGCCAGTTCGTTCCCTCTGATACTCACGTGGCCTGGGACCCAACTAAGTACCAGGTCATAGCGGCGGGACAGAAGACGATGAATCAGGCTTTGAACGGATAAAGTCAGGTAGTCTGACGAAGGACGGGAGACAGCTTGAAGAGAGCTGAGAGAATCGGAACAGATAACTACTCGCCGCAACGTCGCTGATTCAATGTATTTTAGGGCCTCAAAGATTGCACACATTTCGGCAGTGAAAATACTGCATTTGGAGTGAAGCCGAAATGATTTGGTGGCCCTGATACAGTAAAAACCACATGCCACCGCGTCGCTGCACGATGAACCATCCGTGTATAAGAATAAATGATCCGGATAGGATTCTCTCATATCCAGAAACTGCTTCTGGTAAACCAGAGGACTAGTAGTTTGTTTGGGTAAATGGGAGAGTCTGAAGTCAATACTGGGAAGGAGGAGTTTCCAAGGGGGGGATCCGGTCACTTGTGGGTCTCACAGGGGTGGGAAGTTCTACATTTAATTCCCGGAGAAGATTTCGTAATCTAATACCTGGGGGATGGGGTAACGAAGTTCGAAGATTGTACGAGGACTCATACTTTGGGTGGATGATTATACGACGACAAGGGTGGTCAACCAGTCCCGACACTTTAGCCCCATAAGAGGCTAATAAAATATCTCGCCTTCGGCTCAGAGATGGTTCTCCAGCTTCGGCCAAGAGGCATTCGATGCGACTCGTGCGGTAGGCGCCTGTACTAATTCTTATACCGGCGTTGTGAATGGTATTTAATGGCCGGAGGGTTGATGGTGACGCTGACCCATATACAATACATCCATAATCCAAAATAGGGCGGATGAGGGTTCTATACAAACGCAAGAGACACACACGGTCAGCTCCCCAAGAGCTGCCTGTAAGGGTGCGGAGGAGGTTCAGAGGTGAGACACATCGGCTCCTCAGTTTACGTATATGATTTCGCCAAGTTAGGCTCTTATCGAAAGTAAGCCCAAGGAAAGTTGCAGAGTCCACAAAAGGTAGAAGATGGCTTCCAAGAAAAAGATCGGGGTGGTTATGAAGATGATAAATCCTGCAGAAGTGCATACAGCTAGTTTTTGATGCGGAGAATTTAAAACCTGTCGCATCAGTCCATTCCTGCAATTTGTTGAGGACAAGTTGTAATTGTCTCTCTATCACTTGAATACTCTTGGAAGAGCAGAAAATGGCAAAGTCGTCAACGAAGAGCGGATGCTTTCACCGGCTCTCGGATTATCGACGCTATACTATTGATAGCGATGGCAAACAGGGTGACACTCAGAATTGAGCCCTGAGGGACCCCGTTTTCTAAATGGTGGCTGGCGGATAACGTGTCACCAAGGCGAACGCGGAAGTATCTTGAGGAAAGAAAGGCTACTAAAAAAAGGGGGAGCCGGCCCCTAAGACCCCAAGAATGGATGGTGCGAAGAATGCCGTACCTCCAGGTAGTATCATAAGCTTTCTCTATATCAAAGAAAATTGCTACCAGGTGTTGACGTAGCACGAAAGCAGTGGAGATCTGTGTGGTAAGGGTGACAAGGTGGTCCATGGTTGACCTGTTCTTCCTGAAACCACATTGGATGGGGGTAAGTAGGTTTCTCTGCTCCAGGTGCCAGACCAAACGCGTATTCACCATTCGCTCCAGAAGTTTGCATATACAGCTTGTGAGCGAGATTGGACGGTAGGTTGACGGCTTTGTCCTGTCCTTTCCTTCTTTAGGAATAGGAATAATAATCGCTTCGCGCCAGGTTCTAGGGAAGGTATGTTCCATCCAAATCTTGTTGAAGATACGGAGGAGAAAGATACGTGCCTCTTCCGGCAGGTGTTTTAACATTTGGTTGTGTATCTGGTCTGGTCCTGGAGCAGAATCTTTCCCACGGGTGAGCGCACAGGAAAATTCATCCATGGAGAAAGGGGCGTTATAATCTTCCTCCAGGCAGGTAGAGAAGTCCAATCTGCATTTCTCCATTCTACTCTTAGTTTTCAAGAAGCTAGGGGAGTAGTGTAAGGAACTGGAGGAATTTTCATAATGACAGGCCAATTCCTCAACTACTTTTTCTGGAGAAGTAATAAGATTTCCATTAATAAGAAGTCCTGGGATAGATGATGGGGAAAATCTTCCTCCGATCTGTCGGATCTTTCGCCATACTACTTTAGGCGGGGTATGGCAAGAAAGAGAAGAGATAAAGGCTCTCCAGGAAGCGGTCTTACTTTCCCGTATTACTAATCTGGCTCTGGCCCGCTTTCTTTTGAAATCGATCAGGTTTGATGCGGTGGGGAACCTATTGAGCCTAGCGAGTGCTTGCTTTCGGTCTCGCACCGCGGTGGCACAGTCAGCATTCCACCAAGGCACAGGGACGCGTCGTGGCCGACACGTAGACTTCGGGATTGCAATGGTGGCTGCGCGAAGAACGGCGTCGGTGAATTGGGCCACCAAGGTATCGATATTATTTGAGAAGTGGTCTGGCATTATAATTTTCTCGCTGAATGTATCCCAGTCGGCTCGATGGAATAGCCAGCGAGGAGGGTAGATGACGTCTAAATCAGGGACATTAAAGTGGACCAAAGTGGGAAAATGGTCACTCCCATGTAGATCATCGAGTACGGTCCACTCTACCATGGTAGATAGGGATGGACTGCAGAGTGCCAGATCGATTGACGAAAAGGCGTTTGACGCCATGGAGAAATGAGTGTGATTCCCGGAGTTCAGAAGAATTAAGTTTTGCTGGTCAATAATATTTTCGAGGATAGAACCTCTCGGGCAGGTCCTCGTGCCACCCCAGAGGGGATTGTGGGCATTAAAATCCCCCGCAATAAAAAAAGGGGCGGGCAACTGAGAAAAAACATCTTCGAGTTACTCTTGTGACACGACTTGGCCAGGGGGAATGTATATACTACACACCGTAAAAGAGAACGATGGTAGGTGTACCCGTACGCAAACTGTTTGGAGGTCGGTTCGAACGTTGTGTTCCTCCGAGAACAGGGAGTCGCGGATGAGTACCGCAACGCCGCCGTGAGCACGAAGTCCGTCGTCTTGATCAAACCGATAGATGTTAAATCCGCGAAGAGACAGGGGATGATGAGGGAGAAGATGAGTTTCCTGAAGACAGACTATAAATGGTTTGTGGCGAGAAATTATTAATCTTAATTCTTCTGAGTGAGCACGAAGACCATTTAAGTTCCATGAGAGAGCCATTTTGAGAAATTATTTCTTTGGTTGCTTTTTTTTCTTTCTCACCTTCTGAATGGTTGTAGAGGAACTCTCGTGGGGTTCCTCATCAACAGCAGAGTCATCCTGACTGCTGCTGGATATGGTCGGGGGGTTTTCCCGACTTTTGGCCACGGGTGACCGAGATCTATAGGGGCTGGAGGATCGTCCGATGTGATTCTCAGAGACAGAAAGAGGTGGACGGGATTTGGATGACGTATTTTTCCTGGGAGGCGGTGTCTGTTTAAGATCGATTTCAGTAGAAGTCTCAGTGGTCGATTTCTGGTGGTGTTTTTGCACAGGTTTTTTGTACTTTGTGGGAATTATAATTTTCCCACCTTGGATACATGCCGAATCTTCGGGGAAGTCTGTCGGCGACACCTGACAACTAAAGTGCGAAACTACCGCTGGGGTACAGTGAGTTTGACAACTCGCTGTTACCCCCGGGGACTTAGGTTTTGCAGCACTGGAAAAGGATCGAGATAGGTCCACTGGATTCCTGATTTGGAACCTACGCTTCGCCTCAGGGAAGGAAACCTTTTCGGTTACCCTTATTTTTTGGATTTCCCTTTCCCGGAGAAACGTGGGGCACTGGTTGTCGTTGGCTGGGTGATCGCCTTCGCAATTCACACAGTGCGGTGGTTTGTCGCAGGGTTGTGGGTCGTGAACTGACGATCCACACTTCCCGCAAACCGCGTTAACGGACATACATCGCTGTTGGGTATGCCCAAACCTTTGACACTTGAAGCAGCGCAAAGGGTTCGGCACATACTGCCGCACACGGAGGTTGTAGAAAGCGGTAACGATCCTTTCCGGGAGGGATGGTCGGTCAAAAGTAAGGATCAGGGTAGAAGTAGGGATCACTTTCCCCTGCTCCTTCCTTCCGATCCTGTACACCTCAGTCACGCCATGGGTCTTAAAAAAGTTTAGAAGATCTTCCTCCGTTTCAGTAGCAAAGTCCTCGTGGTTGACTACGCCTTTGCTCAGGTTCAAGGTGGGATGAACCGTGACTACTACCTGGAGGCCGGCAATCTGCTTCGTATTTTGAATTTTTACAATCTGCTCGTCGGTACGCGCTTCAAAAAGAATGGTTCCATTCCTTTATCGCACGACCGCTTGGAGCTTCCCGTAGGCTTCTTCGATAGCTCGCGCCAGACGGACAGCACTCACAGTTTTGAAAGTCTTACCTTCCTCGGCACATGCCATGAGGAGGAAACGAGGCTTCTTGGGTCGATCTTCTTCTCTAGAAAAGAAACTATTCAAATCAATAGTTCTTTCTGCAAATCTCCTCTTCCTTGCGGAAGAGGGCGGGGGAAAGGTGAAGTATCCATGTAGATGGAATAGGTTCATCCTCGTGGTCCCCACCCACCACGGAGCCCAACAAGGGGACACTCCATCGGAGTGCCAGGGTTGCCACGAGGATATAGTGGGGGAATAACACAGCGCTGCACCGCCGTGGATTCCCCCGCTCACCCTGGAGTTCAGTACAAGACCTAGTCCGAGCCGATTGATCGGGAGTGGGTTAGCTCCCGACCGCCCGTCTAGAAGAGTCCGGGGCCAAAGCGAGTGTGTTGGAACCTACAGGGAATGTTCCCCAAAATACGTAATCAACGTACTCCTTAGTGCAAGGCGAACAGTAGCACTAGGACTAGATAGGGAAACAAACAGGTCCCTCAACTGCCAGGACACACATTCCCTCCGACACGGGTCGCCATGCACGGCAAACACATGGGTGGGCGTTCAGCATACAGAGAAGGCCAGTGAGGAAGAAAAAGGAGTGAAAAGAACGTACATGACATGAAATGAGAAGCAAGAAGATGAAAAAAAATGGAGAAAGGAACACTTGAGAGCCTTCTCTGCATCCCCCCGTCAGGACGTGGACCAACCCACCTCGACGGGTGGCTTCCGTGGAGTAGAAGTCTATCCATATCTCCTTTCGTTTCTCCACTCTTTCTAGCAGTACCCTTGTATAGCAACTGGTCGATGGCAGGTTATGTTCTAGGCGCAAGTCCTCTAGTAGGAAGGATTCCTTTGCAAGTTCATATACAAGTCTGGATTTCGTATATTTGGAAACCCCGAGGACAGTTTTTAGGAAGCGGGATTTTACTGCTTCTATAGTGCGAAGGTCGTTTGTGGTTAGCCTCTCCCATGTCAGCTCGATTCCATATGTGAGGATGGGGACTATTTTGGCTTTGAATAGCTTTACTGCTGATTGTAGGGATAACCTGTTCAATGATTTAATGTCGTATATGGCTTTAGTGGCTGCCGCAGCACTTGACTTT